>NDXB01006623.1:301094-321869 GCA_002631895.1 Agapornis roseicollis | reverse complement strand
TCAAAACACCAGCTACTAAAGAGAAGAAAAACTGACTGCAACTGCTGAACCCAGGACATCAGGGAAATCCAGTATTTGGCAATGAAAGGGACACTACCATGTCATGGATTGGACATATATATAGGATTCCCACACACAACTGAGCGTATTAAAAGTTTAGCAAAAAACCCCAAACAACAAAAATTGTGCTTATCTTACTGAATTATTACTACTTAGGAAGCTGAAATCTCTTAAGGATTTCCTCACAAACAGGAGCTGAGGTGTAGAAAGTTCCACATCAATGGTTATTAAAGAAATTATGTTTCCGCAGGACTAAGCAAAGATGCTGTTACATACTGAAAGTTGAAGAAGAGCCAGCAGTAGGATCAGTGATCCCTTCTAGGGATCCCTGCTGGAGCCAAATTTATCAACATTTTCACCAATGAGCCGCAGAAAAGGAAGGTGGTGAAATCTCCAAGTGCACAGATGCCATCGACTCCTTCATATAGTCAAGTGCTGCCCTGATAATATGGAACTACATTAAGACTGTACAGAAGTGTTCAAATGGGTGATAGAAGAGCTTCAACATAGACAAATGTAAAGTGATTAATCGAGAGGCAAGTAATCTAAACCATGCCAGCACAGTGTTCTATTTAGACCTTGTAGTTATGAACCAGGAAAGAGATCCTGGAGTTGCCACTACCAGTCCTGAAGCATCTCAATGCACAGGACAAGTCAAGGAAGCCAAAAAGGTTCTGGGCACCACCAGGAATGGAGTAACGACATGACACTGAGTGCCTTCCCGCCTGCACAGAAAACAGTGCTGCACCCACACTTAGGGTGCAGTGCTGGTTCTTGACATTCAGGGACAAAGCGGAGTTATAAAAGGTACAGAAAAGGGTAACTCAAATGATCAAGAAGAGAGACAAACTTTACACGGAGAGACTAAAGACACTGAAACTCCTTCGTAGCCTGGAATCTGAGTCTGCAGAGCCTATGAGTGAATAACAACAGGAAACTAGGAATAGGAAGGGAGGCAGATCTGGGTAACAAGTAACATAAGTGGTAGGAATGCACAAAGCAGATGAACTGGGCAATAATTAAGATGGCAAAATGAAAAGTACAGTAGCGTTTGGATTGCAGAAGAGGTGAGAGTGACAGGCACAAGCAGGGGCTGGGTTGAAGAATGTCAGGAAAATCTGGAAAGGGCAGCAGGGAAAAATATCCAAGGCTGCAATAGGAAAGTTTCTACAAATATATTTCCCCCTTGATTCTCAAATTAAACTTAAAATTCCACAACCTCAGCACTGGGGAAACCTCTCACTAGGGGCTGGTCAGCAAACAGAACCACAAACTGTTGTTTCTGCTGGTCTTTCTTTGCCTTAGTGGCAGCAGACACCATATACCCAGATGCTCCAAATCAGCTGGTACCATGTAAGCTCAATGCAATCTTACCTTTTCAATAATTTCTGTGTAGTTTCATGTGAATTAACTGCCTGTAGTTACACATTGAAAGAGAAATACCCTAATAGTTCTTGATCCCCACTCCCAGCAGGTTACAGGGCATCTTCTGAAGATGTGAGGATGAGCCAGTTGCACCATTCTGCTTTACTGCTTATAGAACCATAGAATCAACTAGGTTGGAAAAGACCTGTAAGATCAAGTCCCACCATTTTACTCCAGCACTGCCAAGGCCACCACTAAACCATGTCAGTGAGGGCCTTGTCTACATGGTTTTTGAACACTTCCAGGGATGGTGATTCCATCACTGCCCTGGGCAGCCTGTTCCAATGCCTGAGCATCCTTTTGGTGAAGGAATTTTCCCTAATATCCAATCTAAACCTCCCCTGGCACAGCCTGAGGCCATTACCTCTTGTCCTGTCACTTGTTACTTGGGAGAAGACCACCAGCCACCTCCTTGCTCCATCCTCTTTTAAGGTAGTTGTAGAGTTATAATGAAACACAATGGTTCAAGCATTTCTGACTTTCTTTTTCACTCCCCCCATCCCCTGAAAAAAATAAATCAGAAAGTCTTGTAAGAATTTTGTCATGTTCTGGCATGACAATCCATATGAAGTGGGGTATTGAGCTAGCAGAAGGTTGGTAGGTGGAAAAGAAGGGAGGAGTAAGGCATAACAATGAGACATAATTCTGCAGTTTTATAAGGCTGTTTCTGTGACATTTGAATGAATCATTTTCCAACATCAATAAAACTTACAAAATACTCATGTCTTTTTATAAGCTGCTGCAATAATGGATAATAAACTAACAAGGGATTCCTTACATCCCTAAGAGGGAGTTGTCTAACTCCACATATGTTGCTCAGTATACTGCCTTCATGGCAATACAATAGCTTTTGTTCCATAAAAAAAAAATAATCAAGTATTAAGACTTAAAAAAACCCCAGCTCTTTCTGAAAGTATCTCCTTTTCTCAGTTGAAATACTAGCACCATTTGTGGTAAGCACTCCTTAACCCCTGTAGAAAAGAGGGAAGGTCTGTATAATTCTGATAAGATCAGTTTTACAAAGGAGTATGTCTAAACACTGCTTACATGAAAGATTTCAGTTTACAGGAAAGAAAGGGAAATCCCCACTGAGGGAATTGCACAAGATGTGCCAATTACTAGGTATAATGTTATGACATAAGGATATGCTTTTATTTTGTTTGCAGATGACCATATGGACCACAAAGACAAGACTTCAACAGGCTGCATTCTGCATAGGTAACTAATGTCAGGAGACCATAAACTCACTTCAGCCACCTTACGCAGACAGATGTTTTTAATGTTGAAAAAGATAAGTATTGAAAAAGAGAAGGAACACTCGTAAATTTAAAACACAAACCACCAGGCACAGCACTGTGGAACTGATCACTTTCTTTTTTAACATCAGAAAACCAGAAAACAGATTTACTCTGATGAAAACTGTGACAAACCTAGCTCTATGAGCTGCTTACATATTCTTTAATGAAAAATACTTCTAAACAGAAAATAACCCTTTTACTAGAACATACACAGCTGAAAATTTTACTGAAAGCAAAATCAAAAAAGCACAGAAATTTAAAATGCTGAGCCATGTAAATCTATTTTTGGTTTCTGTATGCATTTAGAATTTACCCTTTTGACCTCATGTCTGAGTAAATAAATGTCTTTATTCAGGACATTATCAACCTGAAGATCTAATTTGATTAGCCACATCCAACTGTAATTCTGTTCATATTTATTCATATCTATAGTTTTGACTTGAATAATGTAATATTTCATAACAGCAAGTGTGATTAAATACTTCCACTTTGAAGTGCCGGAATTGTGCAATATTCTTCTGAAACATCTCACTAGAATACTCTTTGATGCCATTTTTGTCTTGTCCATCATTTAAAAACCATGCACTTAAGTGTTCATATAGATCTTCTTCCAGGTTTTAAGTGCCCCTGTATATTCACTTAGAAAGACATTATTCACCCAAGTAGCCAATAAAATCTACTTTCTGTACATGTTTCTTCATAAAATATGATTCAATACACTCCTATCTTTATATATTTATCACATTTTCATAAGTCATGGAATCCAAAGAAGACAGAAGGAGATACCACATCAAGAATAACAGGATAACTGTCTAACGTACTTTATTTCTTTGTTAACAGTATTTCTACATATCATAAAATGCTCAGGCAGCAAGAGAAATCTATTCTATTGCTACAGAGACTACAAACTCAATTAACTTCTTCTTCCTGTGATTTTAATGACTACTTATTTAAAATTCAGTGATGTAAAACATCAAATAAATCTTAATAGCTGCACTGCGTTCACTAC
Organism: Agapornis roseicollis; assembly: GCA_002631895.1. NCBI lineage: Eukaryota > Metazoa > Chordata > Aves > Psittaciformes > Psittacidae > Agapornis > Agapornis roseicollis. The sequence continues at coordinate 318,077 of NDXB01006623.1, read as the reverse complement.
GAGAGTCCTCCAGCCCTCTGTTCCCATCACCATCCAAATATTTCACAATCATTTTGAATAGATGAATGGGAAGAGCTATCTAACTTTGGCTCAGCTATCATCTCCCACGAAGACAGCTTAAGATCTCTTTAATAGTTTTGATGTTCTAAATGCCTTAGATGTAACTTCATGCATCAGTTGTTTCACAACTACCCTCTCAGGTTTGGTTTTGGTTTGGCTTTTTCATATGCAAAACCTCTATGTAAGCTCATAGTTTGTTTTTTTTTATTAAGTCAATACTTTAACTTTTAGCCTTATTTTCTGCCTTGTTTTAGCTTATTGCACTTATTTTAGAATTATTTTACATTTCTTACATATCCTTTTTTTAAAAAAAAAATGGTTTGTTCTTCCTGTACTCATATTTTTGTCTCTTTCCTTCCTGCATTGAGATAGTGTTTTTTAAAAGCACAGCAATAATAAGACTACTTTAACATGATGAAAAGGTCGTATTTGTAGAATCTAAATTTGGGAGATCAGTTCTTGTCCTCTCTTGTCTTCAAATTCTCCAGGAAGTTATGAAAGGAGAGAAAGCTAAAGAATCTCCAATATGCATCATTTACGGTTTTGCTTTTAAAACCCAAGTGCATTTGACCTTTGAAGCAAAATGAATGTTCTATATTTGTTTTACAGATTTTGAATCGGTGAACTTGTATCTTCTGATGAATCACAATGGAGCAGATCAAGAGTTACATTTCCACATTTGAAAAACAGTTTAAATCCGTCACTCTTTCCTGAAGATAGGCTGTCCCGTGCATTACAAAACCGTCCTTTAGTTATACAGTTACATTAGAAAAAACATCCCAACATGAGGTCTGTGCTGCTGAGGACACAAGATAGCTGCAGAGCAATAAATAGATCAGTCTTGAACATTTCATTCTATCATCATGACTCAGTGTTTGGTTCAATGTCCTATTCACTAGAGCCATCAAACCCAGAATTACAGAAAGCTCCGTTTCCTCTTAGGCTTTTCCACGTCAGTGGCTGGTCTGTATTCCTGTCTGTATTCCTGATGCTGCACTGACTGGTGGGGTCACCTTCAGAAAATCACTTTCCCTGTCACTGTCACAATTTCTTCATTTGAGATACCTTTGCTGGTAAAACACATCAAGACCTAGTGATTAAAAACAAGGTATATATGCAGTAGTAATTAAGTAAAAACCAGCTAGTTATCTTGTACTTATGGCACACAGGCCTGTAAAGTCATCAGCACACCCGTAAGACCTTACACCATGGTCTCCATGATAATGACTATCGCTCTTGCTAGGACATGACTATAAAAGAAGGTCTTTTCTGTACAGATGCTGACAAATGCTACATTCAAGTAAGGAAATTCAGTATCAGGTAAAGCAGGATACCAAAAGCACTGGACTTCTGCAAGTTCATTCATTATCTGTTATGTGCTCTGACCGTGTCTGCTGACAAAGAACTACTTTTACTGTGTTTTTCTCCACTTTCAAGCCTTTTAAAGAAACTCAAAATAATATTCAATACATTTAATGGAGTTGTCTGTATAATCAAAAGAAAAACATACAAAAAGCAGCAGTGAAAGAAAATAACTGAGTATGGGGGGTTATTGATGGTTCTCATCCTAATAAGGCCATCAGTGCATGGAATCTCACAGTGACAATAGTAATGAAGAAAGGTGCAAGATAGAACAGAAGAGCAGTAACTTGTCCTGTCGTCACTCAGGGAAGGTTTCACAGGTGCCCTCCATTACACCTCTATAGAAGATGATCTTTTTGCATTAAAATATTCTGTGCTGCTAATACTTTCCATACAGTAAAGTGGCAAAATCACTGCTAGAAAAAGGGACAGCTGGATATTTAAGTATATCAAAGAAAACACGTATTACAAAAGACTCAGAAAGGATGTGAAACCTCACGTCCAAGTACTTATGAAATAAAGCATGCTTAATGAAACTTCTGCTGAAAATGAGTAAATAGCACATGATTACGCTTTGCTTCTCTATTTCAATGTAAAAACTTCGATCTAACAAGCTGACTCCAACTGAGAAATGATTTCTGTGACCCTTACTGTTCTGCTTTACAATTTCCTACAGGATATTGTTGCTTGGCAAATTTAGATTTGGCCCTTCCATTCACCATTTCCCAGACTGTTGTCAGATTATTACTTCAAAATAGGGCTCTAAGCATGTAACACTGGTTACTTACGAAACCAAACAAACCCCCTTTTCATCACTCTCCTCCTCTGACCATTCCAAAATAATAATAATAGTGAAAAATCAAACAAGCAAAAAATTAGCAGAGGTAATCAATATTTCGCCCAAGGAGCACCCCAAAGCAGGCACCAGTCTTGATGCAAAGGAATAGGTCAGAAGATCTGGGCATTAACACATGTAATCCCTGGGATTTTGCTTTACAGAAAGTAGAAACAGTAGTGAATTTCTCACTGTCTGTTCTGCATCTAGACTATAGTCTGTTCTAAGCAGGGATTACTTCTTATTATGCATATGTGTAGCACCCAGTCTGATGGGACATGCATCTTAATTGAGATGAATAGAATTTATTCCTGTGAAAATCATGAATGCATACATAAATATGAACAGTAACCACCATGGGAACAGATTGGTGGGTGGGGAGGAACTTGAAAATGGACTCAATAGGACCAACAGAGCAATCACTTGAGAAAACCCTCTGAACAACACTGAAGATTTGCCTAATAACTATGAAGACTGCAAAATACAGGTAGGTAGCCTTAGTTTCTGCAAAGTGGAAACACAGATACACACATGAACAGGGCAGTACACAGTGCTGCTGACATTGCTCACAGTATTTCTACAGCACAAACATATGCCATATTTGCAGATTTCACAACACAAATCAAGATATTGTTTTCCCCAGGTTTTAATTTACAAATTACATCCTGTTTTTCAGGAGTACAATGTCAGTTTTCTCTTTGTAACCCTCCAGCAGTTCCCTGATCGAAGCAAACACCTACAAATGTCAGTTAAAGGTTCATTTATTTCCTCAGTGATTTCCTGTAAAACTTGTGACTCAGCATGTCATCTGAACCTGTTACTCTGTGTACTGCGAGGACATTGAACACTTTTGCAACCATGCCCCTGCTGCACACTTTCTACCACCTATTCTCTGAGCAATGTAGAAGTCATCACTGAACCTGGGGTGATCATTACCCTGTTACTAAATTCAGCCCTGAATACATGAACACACGCACACACACCTTGCTATCTGTGCCAGAACTATTGGTCATCGTTATTCACTAGAAATGAAAATACTTCTTTCTCTATTCACTATAGAAGAATGCTTTTCTTTCTCTCAATAGTTCTGATGTTAACTACAGTCTTGAGTAATTCCCTTGCATCACTGTCCTCCAATAATTCTTCTTGTATGAGATCTGCTTTTAAAAATGAAGCTATCTTTTCAAATGCAAGCCAGAATCACTCATGTGCTACAGTATTTACTAGAAATAGTTGTCAGACTCTTCCGTTCTCATATCTATGATGAACTCTCAGTCTGAATAGCTGGCTATTTAGCATCACAGACTTCACATTAAAATCATTATGGCTTTAAAAAAAAACCCTTCTCACATGACTTCTTTATACTTGGTCTTTGAATTTCTGTAAAGGTTTGGCTTCTGGGCTTTCAGAATATCTTTTGTTTCCCAATGTAACTACATGGGTTTCTGGAAGCTACTTAGAAAATTTCTTTTTTGTTTCACTTATTCAAAATATATACTTTAATTTTCATTTTTAATATCGAAATACTCTAAGCATTAAAAATGAAGTGAGTGTTTCACTCGGCAGGTTTAAACAGAACCCACTTGAATACTGTAGAGTGTATCTCTATCTGCAATAAGCAGTAAATTGTGCTCTCTAATTTGTTTTCTTGGCATGATTCATCACTTTACGGGCCTCTCTTCTGTCATTTCACTTCCAGTCTAGATTTCTTCATACAAGAAAGTTTTTTTGCTCCTTTAATAGTTTTTCCTGCCTTTCTCTGAACTTTACTTTAACTGCCTTCTCTTTGAAGATAAGATCCCTGCAGATGAATATAGCATTCATGGTAAAGATACATAATTTGTGCATAATCTCTGAGCTTTCTCTATTCATTTTTAATATGATCCTTTTCCTCTTGCTGTATGTATGATGATGGGCCCGATTTGGGTGACCCAAAAAAGAAAGAACTCATTGTTTTAGTAACAAAAGAAGGCAACATCTAGCTGCAGAGATTTAGACTGAAATTATTTCTGCTTCTAAAGAGCTTGGGAGGAAAAGCCTGTGATGAAGACAGCTTTATACAAGGAAGCTAGTGTGTTGCTGGGATCCGGTCTTGGGAAAGTCAGAGCCCTCCTCCACAGAGTTATTCTAAAGAACACAAGTGCAGAACAACAAAGCCATCTGCCTGTGACATCTGCTTGACCTCAGGAACTGAGTGTGTGTTTTGAAGTGTATTTTGTACTGTCTTAAGTAAGAAAATCTTTTATGGAAAATAACTTAATTTCTCCTCCTGAAATGCCTTGATTTTCTGTACCAGGTCCTTTGGAAGAGGAGACTGCCTGCTGCCAACACAGGTAGTACCTTGTTCCACCTCCAGTGCTGTGTGACCCAGGCCCACATTTCCCAGCTGTCCTTCAGCAGAGCGTTTTGACTCTAATCACACATATGCAGACTTTAAGTTCTCGTTTCTGGAGGCATTACGCCTAAACTGATCTGTGCTACTTTGAATTAACCTCACGTAATGCTCACCACAGTTCACAGGTTCTCTACTCTGGTCTAAGTTGATAATTCTTAATAAAACTTACTCAATATAAGAAGTTACTGTGTTACGATCTTGCTCCTGAATGAATCCCTAAGTCAGCTCAAACTGACTCTCCTCCATGACAAAATGTGTTACTTCCTCCTGTTCTTTATTTTATCCTCTCCTCGTCCATATTTAATTGCTTTTTGAAATAAACAGCTTCTCATGTGCCATGGAAAGGGACTTAATTTTTCCAAATCTGATAAAGACTTTATTATCCACAACAATTTCAGGTTTTGGGCCATGGGTCAGGAGACCAGGCTAATTCCATAGTTCAGTAATACTCTACTACTCTATACTTCAACAATGTTAACTTGTTCACCACCTGAACAGAAATACTTTAAAGGCTTTCTGAAAGCTTTATGGGTTCTGGCCTTCTAAGTCTGGAAGTTATGTCTCTGTTCTTCAGGGATAAGTTTCAGTGGCACAGTTTTACTCCTGGCGACCAGGCATTTTACTAGGGCTCCTTGTGGCCAAAGATACCATGCAGCAAGCACCCTCCAGGTACACGTGCTGCTTTAAGGTGTGTATAGAGACAGACTGACAGGGAAAATAAGGATAGATATAGTAGAGAAAGGATGATTTGGAAGAAGCATGAGCCTGTGACAGAAGATATGTGGATTCAATTCTGTGTTCTGACACACCTCCTGTAAGCTCCTGCACAAATCACTTCAACCCAGATCCACAAAGAGAATGATATGCCTACCTTCCAGTGAAACCACTGAGAGTTAAGGCCCCAAAAACATTTTTGTGGAAGGAAGTCTTGTTTTTCTAGGTCTCCAATATCCATCTGCTAAATCAGTGTTACTGCAAAGCAACATTTCTCCCAAAGCAACTCCCATATTCCCCATTCATATCCACAGCATGGAAGATTTTAAAGGCAGTACTGGCTGTCTGGGGTATTACACACAAATACACATCTTAGTCCCAAAGCTGTACTTGCCTTGCAAATAAACAGTCCCAGTGTCTCAGCAGTCACAGTTTCTCTGACACTCTTTACTGCACTAGGAAGATTCCAGAAGAGCAAAAACATCTGTGGTCCTACTAGCATGAGAAAAGAAAGAAAACCAGCAAGAGTATAGCAACCTACCCTTCCTTTCAAAACTTAATAGAAAGAGGAAACATTTCTATATTTGAAATGGAATCAAAGATTTTCTGCCAAAATATTGTTGTCATTAAGTTTCATGCATTTGATTTATTGTCACTTCCTGCTGTTCCTATTTAAACTCTCCTTTCCAGCAGGCATGCAATCAAAATCATATTAAGTGTTCCAACAGCTTGCTTGTCATGGCTATTTATAGTAAATAATTACTGATAGTTACTTTAAGAGAAAAATTAAGTCCTACACATGGCAATTATTTGGAAAATAATGATCAAATTCAGTTGGATCAACACTTGTATAGGATCTGAGGAGAATTAAATTGAGTCACATTTTGCTTATTTTTAGCACCTATTTCAATTGCTCCATGATGAATCTACAGTGCAGTTGTATCCTAGCATGTCACAGAGATGTGAAGCTGACAGACATTTTCGCTGCACTAAGTTAATTCATTAGGTATGAAAAAGTTTTCTCTATATGAACTCTCACATTGGTAACAGCAGTTGGCATTTGCTCAATTCATTTACAATCTATTTTCATAGACAGTGTAAAAGGGGTCTTAGGTAAGTTTTTGAAGAGCCGTATTCTGGAGTTTGGAGAGTTTGGTAATTCCATGTCCTGCTAGGAAATAAAGTGTGTGTCTTCAGTTACAATGGAAATCACCATGGATGTTATTCAATAGTCTGCTGAACAGCTGGAATTCTATGACTGCAAGATTGCAAATTAAAGAGCACCCAAGCAATTTTTCAGAGAATCACATTAATACAGCAAGCCTGTGACAGTGCCAAAGCCCCTTATTTTAGGGCTTTTCAGGATTTAGGCCTCTCACTTCATGATTAAATTGTCAGCTGAATTTATTTCATGCTAACCATCTCAGTACACTAAAACTGTGATCAAGCTGATGATTCAAGAACACATCACAACCAAGTGCCAAAGTGGTAGGCAGCAGGAGTACATATGCCTCCACGGATGCAACTATCAAAGGTTTCATGTATTAGACGCACTAATGTGAGGGTAATGGATACCAAAAGAAACAGATGATACACTGACAGCATCCGCTTAATCAAAAAAGAAATGGTGTAGCTACAGTTAACCTGTTACTCTGGTATAAAGAATACAGAACCTAAAAACTAGTCATATATGTGAAGGTGCATGCAAGCTGGTGAGCAGCTGCACTGGTGAATCAATGAATCACAGGCAACAGCACAGCCCATCTGTGAGCACTGATGCGTAAAGTAAATGCTGCTATTCTGACACAATTACAAGCAAAATAAATCACAAACAGCACAAACTGAGCAGTGAGAAAAAAATACATCTTAACAATCCAACACAGAAGGTATATGTGAAAGGGGCATGGTCCTAAGAGATTCTGAGCTCCTTAGCTTGGCTTTGTCACTTGTGAACACGCAGCCTGGATAAACAGGCAAAGGCAGAATAAACCTCCTTGTATCAATGACCTTTACCCAGAAGCAGCACTTCAGTTTTTTTAAGGTTGAAAATAAGGTAGCTTTAACAAAGCCAGCTGGCAATATCATCCAAGCATTACTTCACAGGAGATGCTGAACTTTCAGGTTCTCCTGAGTAAAGAGAGGCATGTCTGTATTTCACCAGCATACTGATGAGGCTCCTTTCTAAATTCTGAAGTGATGGCTCTACAAGGCATCATATTAAACTACCTGGGAGGGAGAATATGGCCTTAAGGGCTGCTGCATTTCAAAACAGTTGATGATGACATAGTTGTCTGCCAGTACCTGTTAAGCCCTTTCTTAGAAGTGCAGTGAAGAGCTAGAATAGCCTCCAACATATCAGCAATGTCCCTCATTCACCAAAGGAAGAAACCACAATCAAACATTCTTTCAGACATTCAGCAGAAATGTGGTGATGAGGCAACCTGATCTGACAGTGAAGAAATTCATTCAACAACCACCTCGTACAAAACACAGAGGAAAGCCAAACGTGGCCCAGAACCTTTCCAAGCACCACTGACAGGCAAATTTAAACTATTCTCTCCCCTTTTTTCCAAATGGATGAAATCTTGGTATTACTGAAGTCAAGAGCAAAACTCTCCATTTAACAGTGCCTGTAATTCATCTGCAGGAAATTAACTGTCAGGCTTCCAAGCATTTTTCCTCTTGGGTAATTCTTGAAACATTCATCAACTGTGTAGCAGGATCCCATCATCCTGGTTTAGTTCTCCTCTTGATAGACAAAAGATTGCAGCAGCTTCCATTGTGCTGCATTTTTAATAACAGAATAATAATCTTTCTATTTCCCCTATCAGGATGGCCTTTTTGCAGTCTGAGCTCCTCAGGTTTCCTCATCCACAGCTGTTAGTAAGTGAGAAGCTGCTGCTTTGGATCATTTGAGTATTCTACCACTTTCTGCTTAAGAAACATAATTCTAGGAACAGACAAGTCGGCTGTCAAGAGATTATTTCACAGATGCACTTGGCATCATGTGAAGCCATTTTCAGCTGGCAGTGGCTTGAATAAACATGTAATTCCACTACAGAAAAAAAGCAGGCTTGGAAAAAGCAGTGATGAAATCAAGAGTAAGTAACATGCACTGCTGAACTGTTTTCTGATGTTCCGTATTCCCTTACAGAACCCAATGCGTACCTCACTTCTGTTTAGTCCAGGAGGTCTGCCTCCTTTCATGAGGCACCAAGCACAGAGGCAAAAAGGAGATTTAACTTATCAAGGCAGGGCATTATGTCTCAATAACCCAAGCAATTGGCACAGTGAGATATACAGGTTTAGTGCCTTGATTCACTTTTCAAACTCCAGATTTAATAGGGCAATAAAAATATTTCCTTGATTACACAGTAGATGGACATTCAGTTTCACTGCGTCAGGAATATTGCTTATACTCCAATTTCTGTTGTGTTAACAACTATGGGACTCACTAGTAAGTGTAGAGAACAGAGTATTTGATGTTGAACAGTCTATACCAACCACAGTTTACACTACAGATCGAGTTTGATTACAGACATATAACATTTCTCACAGGATGTTTTATGTGCTGAAGTATTTTCTGATCACTTTCTGTAGCTGGAAGGAAATAAGTGAGTTCATTATTTGTTACTTTCCAGGTTTATCTGCATTCAAGCAGCACCCACACTGTGCATGGTGAGTTCACCTGGAATATTTGCTCGTGTTCTCCCAGAAGAGTTCCCAATCAAAGGAGACACAACAGAAGAAAGATCCAGCTTATGGAAAATTCAATTAAGCACTTTTGCTTCAAGTAAGAGGCTCATTCACAGTGCTGTAAGAAGAGACTGAAAATGCACACTGTGTACAGCTAATCCTATGTAAACACACCAAAATGTATATTCTAGAATTAACAAACAATGTGCATTTTCTCTTGCACATCACATTCCATAAAGTATTTGCACTGTAAGCTGCTTGGAGCAGAGACGTGTCCCTGTTAATTAGTCCCCAAGAACTATGTACATTCAGGACCACTTTTAAGACTTTTTCTTTGCTTTAAAATTCGAAAGAGCAGATTTGATTTTACAGCTCTCCTATGAATTAGAGGCTAAGGAAAAGAAAGTGAAATCCCATTTTCAATAATGTAACGGATTACTTGGGTTTTCTTTTTATTCTTTCTTCATTTGTAATTTTAAAGTGAGTGTAATTGATATAGACAGCAGGTTTCAGTGTTTGGCTTTAATTTTTAAACAGGTGTTGACACCTGTTTAAATCCCCAGTCTTCTCCAGATGCACAATCAGGGAAGAAATTTCAGAATCCCATGTTCAGGACACATCTGAGCTATACCTTGCATTCAAAATGTGTACAGTCATTAAGGAGTAAAAACATCCCTCGGATAAAAAGATTTTGTTGAATTAAATACTTGGTTGGGAACTACAGAAACAGGAATTACTGGGAGGCCACATTTTGGTGAACTTTGGGCTACATATTTTTATTTTTCTTAGAAAGAGAAGACAACATGTGTGTCTTCCTTAAAACTCGAGAAGAGGAAGTTAAAATCTTCCAGATGCTCACATTCAGAACTAGCTGGAAAACTGATTTTTGAAACCAAATAACAGAAGTCATTAAAACATCAACCAAATCTTTTATGCCCTTATTGTTCCTCCCATCGTGCTGACCACACTGTCTCTTTCAATACACAAATCTGAAGGAGCCAATCCAAAAGGAAAGTATTTCTGAAGTGCAATTTAAAGAAAAGAGAAGAGGAACCAGATTAGGCACACATGTTTCAAACAATCTGACCTTGCATGTAAGGTTTTGAATCAAAATCTGTTAACAGCTTTCACATGTGTTACTTCCATATCCAGAGCAGAAAAACTGACTGAAATGATCAAACTGGGATGTTCCTTTGTTTAGATATGTTGCTGTGAGATTGCTAAGTGAATAAAACAGCAAGCACCAAATGCAATGTTCTTTGCTGAACAGGTAAATCCATGATAGTTTATCTTGTGAAATCAGCCTCTCGTGTACATACGAGTCTCCGTATGGACTTACAGTTGCAGAAAGTCAGACTGTTCTAATTTATGCCAGGAAAGGGTTCCCACTCCTGCAGCTTTAACCACACTCCCTTTGCACTTTCCAATCCATTCTTTCTCAAGCAATGTGAGCATTCATCTCTCCTCTAATACCAATTGTTTGCCAGAATTGCAGCATTTAAGATTCCAACTCAAACACTCCCCAAGGAAGCTGAATACCCTTAATTCCTACACATATATGCAGTTGTGATTCATTGACCTTACAGTATTTGGGCCAATACTATCATGAACAAAAGCATTTTTAAAGAAAGAGCTCAACCGTAAGTGTATTTTGCTACAGGTAGAGCTATTGCAAAAGCAAATACTTTGAACAGTAGGTTTCTGCACACCTGGGAAGGTGGCAGCCAAACCCCAGCAAGTACAGAGTGTAACTTTCCTTTAAAAATCTCAAAGTACTAATTTGGACAATTAAAAACAAAGGTCTTTTTATATATATATGTGTATGTCTGGTTATGCCTTGTAAAGCACTTGTGAATTTTTACATCCTGAAAGTTCCCCCTGCAGTTTAGTACCATTTATAATACAAGTCCTGAAATTCTATTTACTATTGTGGTGCTTTATGAATACACACTATTTAAAAAATAGTTTGAATTTAGCATTTCTGTCTTTCAGGATTTCCACAGTAATTCACTAATGGGCTGCAGGACACTGGGTTTCAGTCTGTGGTCTCTGAGACTGTAGGGTTTAAGAGAAGAAAACTAATCTTCATGAGACTTAGGCTTGTTTTCTAACGGCCAACACCTTCACTGTGTGATGACTGCATTTGAACTCAGTAGCTGCTGCATCAGCAGTAGGCAAATCACACCAATACTAGTAGGAACAGGATCTATGAAGCACCTCTCCTATGAGGAAAGGCTGAGAGAGCTGAGGTTGTTCAGCCTTGAGAAGACTTGGGGGAGACCTTATTGTGGCCCTTTCACTTCTTAAAAGGAAGATGGGGAGAGACTTTTTAGCAGGGCCTGTTCTGACAGGACAAGGGATGATGGTTTTAAACTAAGAGAGGGGAGATTCAGGCTGGATGTGAGGAAGCTTTTTTTTCAGTGAGGGTACCTTACTGGCACAGGTTGCCCAGAGAGGTGGTGGCTGCCCCATCCCTGGAGACATTGAAGACCAGGCTGGATGTGGTTCTGGGCAATCTGATCTAATTGAAGATGTCCCTGCTCATTGCAAGGGGCTTGAACTCAATGACCTTTGAGAGTCTCTTCCAACCCAAACTATTCTATGATTCTATGGACCATTCTTCCCACAGACGGGAAGTTTTTTATGAGATTCAAAGTGTCCTGGATTTCCCTAATAAACTCTTCACTGTTAGTCCATAACAATCTACTGCATTTACTAGCTTATCAAGTCTGTGTTTGCAAATGGGTCTAGACTTCTGTTTGTTCCAAAGAATTCACTACCTTCTCTTTTTCAGCTCCCAAAACCCGGAAGGGTCTCTGCTCTTCCAGTGATCAGTCACTGCTCTGAATTTGCCTTAAACCTGCATGCACTCCTCTTTTCAGTTTGGCTTCACTTAGAAAAGAGGAAAATCATTTTTCTAGCAAACCCTCTTAGTCTCAGTATCCTTCTCATCTAGCACAAACAAAATGTGTGATCGCAATGCAGCCCACAAATTCAGAAGCTCTGTATTGCTCACAATAAATTTCTGTTTACAGTATGTTCAGATAAACAAGCCATTTGCTACAGCTGAAACTTGCCTTCTCCTTCTGGCCTCATCAGATCTGATGACCAAGAAGTATGTATTTTCTGCTGTCTAGGATATATTCTGTTATGGTATGAGGGCATCATGCAGAATTCACCGGTATTTCTGCTGTCCTGCCAATACTGTCAGTATTGATGTGCTTGGAAGTGCTACAAGAGGATCAACCCCAGAACATCCCAGAGGATAACTATATTCTGTATTAGCCCCAAGATTTTGCCTCTCCTGCAGATACTCAGGTTTTTCCGCCACTTTTCTGCTGTATCTGTGAAGAAGCTAAGCCACTCTGTTGCACATAGTGCAATAATACAATAGTGCAATTTAATCAAACATTAAATACTGAAGAAAATGAGAACTAGAAATTTCATGACCCAATGTAAACCAATCTGAGAAAGCTAGTATCAAATAAGTTAAATTAATAATATTTTTCTATCACACATATTCACAAACAGATCACATTCAGCAGTTTTATTACAAATAGCAGTATAAATAATACATCAATATAGGGCTTGTAACTTTGCTAAATGGTTAGCAAAGTTACTTGGACTTGGACCTTCACTTGGACTGAAACCGACTGAATTTCAGACCAGAAAGTGTATCTGGAGCACAAAAATCACAAAGCTAAGGAAAAATATGCAGTTTTACCACTGCAACTATGACAATTTGTTCTTTGGACAGCTCCAAACGTCCCTTTGTGCTGAAGCAGAGACCTGAAGTTGAGCTCAAGTCATCACTGTGTTGGGAATAAATTTCTGTCTTTCCTGTGAGCATCTGTCCATTTCACCCAACAACAACCCAAACAACTCAACAGCCAACAACCAAAGCTGAAATGTGCACATTCTCTCCTAGGCTTCTGAGCTCAGTAATACTGAGATTTCATCTAGACTGGGCATGAGTCCAGAAGGACGAAAGGAAGATGATGGTTCCTCTGCCTTAAACTAAGTGGACTAAGTGCAGGAAGAGGCTCTCTGCCTGAAACGACGTAAGACACAAGTTTTGGGGAGGTAAGAGGCAGACTGGGAAGGGCAGCCTGAAGGGGATGAATGAATGAAAGACTGTAGGGGAAAGGGAAGTTGGAAGGGAGTTTCCTTATTCCAAATTTAGAAAAAGAGCGATTTGAGATGACCTATGAAACCTGATGTAAGCCTGCAGTCCGCTTTGCACAAATGCTTAAGTTAGTGGGAACTGTTACGCTATGATAAACAAACCTCTGATAAACCAAGTCTTAGGCTTCTCAAAAGCTACCCAAAACATTTATGATGATCTCTGTGAATTTCACTTTCCCATCTGTCAAGTGGGAATAATAATAAACCTCTCATATGGGCAATGTAAAAACAAATTCACTAATGCTTCCAGATACCATAGTAATGAGTATCATTAAAAGAGCACAACAGAAGTATTAACTGCATTAAGAATAGGGTTTGATTAGTCTGCAGTAAACAACGAATGGGCCTTTTGTTCTTTGTCTGTGTTTATATCTTAAAAGTATGAAGCCTTGATATTTAGTAACTCCTAAGACTGTAAGCAAAACCTCTAACAGCAGTAAGAAAAAGGCATTGACCATTTAGCCAACAAGGTAGAGAATACAAATCACTGAATCAGAATTGAGAGGAAAAAGTAAACTGTGACTGTGTAACTTAAAGGCTGTCTGAAAGAAGGAGGAGGGGATATAGGAATAATTGCAATTCAGACAGTTTGTAAGGTTGCCTTTGCAACCTCCATCATTACCTTTCAAATCCACATTATCATAGAATCATAGAATAGTTAGGGTTGGAAAAGACCTTAAGATCATCTAGTTCCATCTCACACTAAATCATGTCACCCAAGGCTTCATCCAACCTGGCCTTAAACACTGCCAGGGATGGAGCACTCACNATAGTTAGGGTTGGAAAAGACCTTAAGATCATCTAGTTCCATCTCACACTAAATCATGTCACCCAAGGCTTCATCCAACCTGGCCTTAAACACTGCCAGGGATGGAGCACTCACAACCTCCCTGGCCAACCCATTCCAGCATCTCGCCACCCTAACAGGAAAGAATTTCTTCCTTATATCCAATCGAAACCTCTCCTCTTTAAGTTTGAACCCGTTACCCCTTGTCCTGTCACTACAGTCCCTAATGAAGAGCCCCACCCCAGCATCCCTACAGGGCCCCTGCAGATACGCGTGTGCAAACTGATATCCATGCAGGCACTCACAAATCTTCCACACTGACACTGTATGGACACTTATATCTCTATATTCAGTAATTTTCAGTTAAACCAATAAAATACATTCAGAACTAATGCACTCAGTGTTAGTACAGAATGATGTTAACAAATTCACTTATAGCATAAATTATTCATGCACAATAGCATCTTGAAAACATATTTTTCAATTCTCTGGAACTTAGCCTAATCTTAAAACAACAAATGATGAAAGTTCAAACAAAAGCTAATTTTGTTTAATGAACTAACCAAGGAGGTATTGTGAAAGTATTGTGCAACCAAGTGCTAAGCTAATTATTGTGAGATCTAATAACTGTTGCCGTAGTTACTGGACACTGTTTTCCATAACCACTTTTATCTCTTCAATAAATCTTTGTGACGCAACAAATATATAAAGTTGACTGTAAAGTGACTATTACGTTTTGAAAAGCATTTCACTATGACTGACCTGTCATTGTGCTTGTGTTCCCCTGTTTGTCAGAGGATAATAAAAGACAAGTATCTGCTCGTGTTAAAAGAGAAACAGTTACAGCTTTAGGTTGGCCTGGTGACTGCAGTTCAGGTTATTGATTTTAGCATAAGATACTTTCTTGTGTGTGTCAAACACATGGGTTCACTTCTCTTTAGACTGTAAAGTATCAAGACCAGCTTGTTGTCTTTTTCCCCCAACTAGCGTATTATTACTTTGTGTTAGCTCACATTAGATGATGCAGTGAACTCTACAGTAACTGAAAGCTAAATCAAAATTTGGGTTATAAGCAACTGAAAGAGGGCAGATTTAGATTAGACACAAAGAAGAAATTCTTCACTGTGAGGGTGGCAAGACACTAGAACAGGCTGCCCATAGAAGTTGTTGGATATACCATTCCTGGAAGTGCTCAAGGCCAGGTTGGACTGGGCTTGGAGCAACCTTGGTTAGTGGAAGGTGTCCCTGCCCATGGCACGGGGGTTGGAACTGCATGGTATTAAATGTCTTTTCCAACCCAAACGATCCTATGATTCTATGATTCAAAATACATGACAAGCTTAAGCAGCAGACTACTTAGAACTTATGATCTAGATCCTAAGTTAAATTAAGGTCACTTAAGTGATCTGGACTGCTACACAAAGTGTCTCTCCTTCAGACACAGGTACCTTTTTCAGGGATGCAGATAGTATATTGTGACATACACTGCTCCTGTAAGAGACGCTTCCATGCCTCCAGTGAGAAATCCAAAACCCTGAACTGAAACATTGCCTTTGTTTATTTGGGTGTAGACCCCTGTCTTCCCCTCTGTTGCTCACAGAAGCTGTGGCTGCCCCATCCCTGGAAGTGTTCAAGGTCAGGCTGGAAGGGGCTTCAAGCAACGTGCTCTAGTGGAAGGTGTCCCTGCCCATGGCAGGGGGTTGGAACTGGATGAGCTTTATGTCCCTCCCAACCTAAACCATTCTATGATTCTATGATTATGAAAGTCAACATCAAAAGCATATACCACTGCATAATGAAACAAACCCTGCTGCTTTGATTGAACACCCCTGGATCATGTCATAGATTCAACAGCTGGCTTCTGCAGAAATTGTCCTGAACAAATGAATATTTTACATTATCTATATTTTGATGTACACAGTTATACCAGGGGATTAATGACTAAATCTAATGCTTGGAATTAATCTAAAGTTCTTGAGAAAACATACTGATTTTGACTGCTGAATTCCAGAAAATAAAGACAAAGATGGATACTGGAGAGCAGGCTCTCAGCCTCTCAGTGGAATTTTCTCAAGTCAGCATTTGAGTATCAATGTTGAAATGAAATCCCCAATAGCAAAAATTAAATGTCTTCCAGACATTTGTATTAAATGACAGTTCTCTGCTTCTCTGATACCCTGCAATTTCATGTAACTCCTGCCAGCTTACACAGGATGCTGCAGAAAGTCCCGCAAACCAGATATAGCTCCAAATATGCTTCTGTCTTAAATTCATGAGCAACTGATTATCAACTAAAGGCAACCACAAATTCTACAATGACAAACATGAAGTTCACCCATTTCATATGTTTCAAGAAAACACTGTGGATTTATAGACCTTTTCTTCATGTCACCCGCACGTTTCTGATTTTCTGATGAGTTCCTGGGGGAAAAGGAACTTCTTAAAACACAAAACAGGCTCATTGTACTAGATGTTCGAAATATCCTGGTTCAGACTCAGGAAATCTGGCCACTGCATGGCCTATAAGATCCTACTCTTGCCAGACTCTGTGGCAGTAAAGAAGCCCAAAGGTCTAATTCAAAGTCATGTTGGATGGGATAGGCTCTGTTGCCATCACAGTTTCTCTTGACTGCCACAATAAGGGACTGCTGGTGTTCCAGACTTAGAATACAGCAGGCCAGAGAAGCAGGAGTCAGGTCCTGCAAGCGGAGATTGTGTTAGAGCAGTCAGGGTTCTTGGAGTGCCATTCATGCCAGGTTCATAGCAGTTACACAAAGAACAGCACAGTTCAAGTCAATGCTGGGACATTGTGTATCATTTCAGAGCTACAACTTGTTCATTTCTTCTGAGCAAGTATTTTCACAATTTTCAATACAGAGGAAATATTCTATTTTAATCAGTTCAGCTAACAAAAAAAAAAAAAAACCACCTATTTTTGGCTATTTTCAC
>NDXB01006623.1:266957-301023 GCA_002631895.1 Agapornis roseicollis | reverse complement strand
TTACCACGTTAAGCAAAAAAAAAAAAAAAAAAAAACCCACCTATTTTTGGCTATTTTCACCATATCGGTCAAGTACAAGGACAAAGGAAATGAGATGGAATTTACAACTCAAAGACATTCCACTTCTAAAACAAGCTCTAAATAAAAAAGTTGCCTGGGTTTCTATCAAGATTAAATCTCTGCAGACTGCATAATGCCAGCTTTGCATTCCACTGATTTTTGGTGCTCCTGGGGCCCTCCAACAGCTTCACAGCATCTGGGCAGTTCATACCTGAGCCTAGGATTGGGCATCAAAAGCCACTGCCATCTATCTTCCTACTTCTCAGCTCAATCAGAATCTAATGCATCATGTTAAATAAGACAGTATATCTTTTTGCATACAAAAGTATCTGATCAGGTGGTTAACAGAGGAACCGGGTAATTGAGAAGGCACAGCATAGAAAGTAATAGCTTATAAAATTAGATCTGAAAACAGCAAAAACCAAAGAGGAAAACAGTTCTACAGGACTGCAGCAGGCAAGATTTTGTAGTTCTACAAAGGACTCTAACGCTGAATTTTGCGTCACAAGTCAATGATTCATGCACTGCTGGGTATGTTTTTCCTCCTTTCACATTTTCCCAACCCAGTAAAGAAGCTTCATTATTAATTTACCTAAGTTTGAGTGCTCAACTTAAGCTAACCTTTAGCAAGCTTTTCAATGTTTCTGCCATTTCAGTATCACATGCCTGAAATATCAACTGTTGCTTACTAAAACTCCTTTTCAGGTAGAAAATAAAACACTCTATGTGTTCCAAGGGTAAGCGCTTAAAGAAAGAGACAAATTGGTTAATTACATTTGATGAAATTCTAGAAAGCTAAAAAACCTTGAACAAATAAACAACAATACACCCTGTCAGGAGCCTAAATCCCTGCAGTCCTTACCCAGGGCAAATGTGTGTTTCATTAGAGAAAGGATAAGGTTGCAAGAATTGTATTTATAGGAATTAGAATATTGGCTAATTTTACAGCAATTCTATACAGCGGTTGAGAACATTCATTTTTTTAATCCAGGCTATTTTGGAGATGGAGATCTTTACTGTTGCCAGCAAAACTGTTTTTCTTTTGAATGTTCTTCAACTGTTAATTTGACTAGAAAACTGTGCACATCTAGTGCTGTGATGGATTTGAGCTTTGCTGATGTTAAACTGCAAAGTATTCAGTGTCTCATACAGATATTTTACGAGGTGAAAACACTGAGTCTGCAATCCCTGCTCATGGGAGCACATTTTGCACTGAGTCGTTGCCTCAGTTTTGAAGGTAGTTTTGTGCTTTCGCACACTCAAAAGCACAAAGATACATAGACTTAGCCTGTGCATCTCAGATGCCTCTGTCTCTATGCATCACAAAGGCCTGATTAAACTTTGAGCACCAACTTGTACACCATTTTGGATCTTACTTCTCCAGTACCTTGACAGACCAAAACCCTTATGAACCCAGATGGTAAAGGCTCTATAACCTCCGACAATACAAGCCATTCCATGATGCCAGACAGCCCTAGAAAGCTGACAGCCTGTTTCAGAGAGCAAAAGAGGTGAAGTGAGGAAGTAAAGCTGAAGAGTAGTTGAAAGAAGGAATTCAGACTTCAGTAGTTGGGGAGGTTATTAGAGTAGGGTCAGCAGCCCCACTGTAGTAATTCCAGATTTTTTCTTTCACAACCCAACATCTACAATTACAACCCTATTTTCACTGCAACTTTTGATAGTGCCATACGTGCAAATCACTGCTCTTAGGAGTAATTTTGAAGTTTTTATGAAATTACATGAAGCTATTCCAAAGCATTGGACACAGGAGAAAGAAAATGCACAACTCCTAACTCTGCACGCACATCACTTGTTTAGTGGAGTTTCCCTTGAGTTCTAGCAGTGTAATCAAAGTGGGGATGAGGCTTTGCATCTCTTACAGAAATAGAAGACGTTCTTTGTACCATTACAGAAAACTCATTTTGTAAAAGACTTTTTCTAAAGCTTTTATGCTATTTTACTTATTTCCTTGCCTGATTAGCTTTTAACTAAATGTAGATGTTTTCCCTGACCTATTTTTCCAAGCTAACTAATCCCTAAATCCCCCAGTTATGCAATCTTGAAGGATTAAATGTTTGCCGTGAAAAAGTCTGGATTTGTTTAGACTGAATAAATTTCCGTGGTTTAAATACAGTTCATTGATTAAATTACATTCATAGAATGCTGGCTCTTGTCACAGGGAGCCTGCCAAAGGCACTGTATTTAGATGTATATGATATAAGCTTCTGCTCATAGTTAAGCCCACAAAATATTTGCATGTTGTGCATCTTGGAAGAGAATGAGGCTCTTTTTATTTAAAACACTTGTTCCATCTCTGCAGAAGTATCGCAATAATAAAATATCTATACTGCAATAGCACCTTACTTCCAGCTTGGTCAGAGCAACCTTATACTACGGTGAAATAACAACCTCTGCTCCAAAGCATGCAACCTAAAAGGCAAGACAAACCAGGTGGAGGAGACAAACAAGTGGGTTGGTCTGGAGGTGGTAGCAAAGACGGGGCAATAAATAATAGGATGCAAAAGATTTGCAGCCAATGGGGAAGAACAATCACAACACGCCATCTGCCCACCCGTAATTAGATTAGTTCTCTCCACACAGCACAGAAGAGCAGTTTTGAAGAGACACCTGGAGGAGGACAGGACTTTGTCTTGGAGCTTCTCCTATGCTTAGTAAGGTGTCATGAGGGAAAGGATGAAGATACACAAGGAGAAGTGGACAACTGAGAAAGATTGAGACAAGCAACAAAGGCAGGTGTCAAGCATGTTGTAGTGATACAACAGGTCACAGACAGAAAGGGCTAAATGGTGGGGAAGTCAGAACATTCTTTAAAGGTCACCTTCATGGTGGTTTAAGCTAACTGGTTTTACTTCTTACTTACAATGCACTGGGAACTGCTATTTTCAGTTACACTTAGTTGAAAGGGTATAACCTCAGTTTGTTGGCATCGAACAGCTGCTTTGTTCTTCTTAGAATGCACTGAGGTCATCTGCAGCAAAATGAAGATGTCTTTACTGGAAGTGTATTTACAGAATGGTTTAAAAGAACTGAAAAATATTTCTCCAGGGTTACACATGAACCTCTCTAAATGAGAAATTCAAGATTTATTTTGTTTTCCTTAGACATGATGATCCCTGCTTGTGTTTCTATCCTTTCTTCCAAAATAGTGCACCTCAGAACAGGAAACCAGAATATAGGAACTGCTTTGTTGAACTGCTGTTTTCACCTACTCTAGCAATTGCTATTTTAAATAGCTGAAATACAATGGCCATACACAATTCAAACCTTCTAAATCTGTAGGTTCAGAACGTACTCCATGTATCTAGATTTGTGCCCCTCGATTCTGAAGTGAAAAACTTGGGATTTCATTTTCAATTCATTCATTGATAAATCACTCCATGATGTGAGCAGGGACTGTGGATTACATAGTCATGAAATTCAGGTTTAGCAGAATGGTTATTACAGCATTGCAACATATTTACTGAATATAAGATGCAAAAATAGTACTTTCCACGTTCCATGGCATTTTCTGTAAATAGCGTTTTACACCAATTACACGGTCCCTCCTTTCTGTAAATGTAAGTCATTTTCAGTTTCTACAAGGGCAGGAAAAACAGCTCACTGAACTTGAGGCCTCACTATTGCAAAATTCTGCACGGATAAGCTAGCTCTTAAAAAGAAAGAGCTACTCGCTCACATCACGGGTGAATACCCTCAGCAGCTGCAAAACACCACTGCAACCATTGCTGCTACTCCGTAGCAAGCAATAGATACCCACAGCTTTACAATAGGTACTGACAGCGGCAGATTTGTTGCATTCAAGACAAAAACTGGGGCAAATTCAGAGGTGTCACAGCTGTGTGTCTGCATCTGTAGCATCCCAAACTAAAAACACTGATCAAGAATGAGAAAAATTGAATAAAACCAAAACCAGAAAAAAAAAGACTATTCTTGAAAATAATGGAAATGAAGGAAATGAAAATGAAGCGAAACTTGGTTGTAGTGAAGCACTGGTGAGGACTTCCAAGGCCTTGCGAAATGAAGGAACTAAGTATACCTCACTTGGAGTACTGTGTGCAGTTCTGGTGTCCTCAACATAAAAAAGACATGGAGCTGTTGGAACAAGTCCAGAGGAGGGCCACGAAGATGACTGGGGGACTGCAGCATCTCCCATACGAAGACAGGCTGGGAAAGTTGGGACTGTTTAGCTTGGAGACCTCACAGCAGCTTTCCAGTATCTGAAGGGGGCCTATAGGGATGCTGGGGAGGGCTCTTCATTAGGGACTGTAGTGACAGGACAAGGGGTAACAGGTTCAAACTTAAACAGGAGAGGTTTCGATTGGATATAAGGAAGAAACTCTTTCCTGTTAGGGTGGTGAGGCACTGGAATGGGTTGGCCAGGGAGGTTGTGAGTGCTCCATCCCTGGCAGTGTTCAAGGCCAGGTTGGATGAAGCCTTGGGTGACATGGTTTAGTGTGAGGTGTCCCTGCTTATGGCAGGGTGGTTGGAACTAGATGATCTTAAGGTCCTTTCCAACCCTAACTATTTTATGATTCTATGATTCTGTATGTGTGTTGTTCTGGGTAGCCTCACCATGCAATCTCTGAACACCCAGTACTCATCAGAATACAGCTAATCAAAACAAGTGGCTGTGAGCAAGAAGATTTAAGATAAAATCTATTTCCAGCCATATTAGGTCAGAGAAGTAAATCAAGGATACAGGATTAATAAGAATACCAGTAAAGGTGAGGGTTTTTGTGTTTTACCTTCCTAACTTTTAAAGCAGGTATTCTGAATCCAGTGTGGGATTTTTTTCCTAAACCAATGCAGTCCCAATACATAACACAGTTTGATTTATTTACTATTACACAAGCTAGACTGCACATTAAACAGCTTTTACTATAGGTTTCATAAAGAAGAGTTAAAAAGCTTTGCTGGATCGTGAGCTGAATTATCAGAAATGAGTTGAAGCGTACCTCCTGTTGTTACTTCAACAGCACGTAGGATTTAAGAGCAAGGTTACAAGACTTGTTATTAGAGATCTGTCACTGTAAGTCAGCACTGATGCATGACCAGCTATGTACCTGGTGACACACTACAAGGGCAGTGGGTATTTACATCCTTAGCAAGGACACACCAGATTTAACATCTACAGAGGCCTCTGCTTCTCACAGAAAGGGCCTTCTCACAACATCTTCTCAAGCTGGGATCTGATTAGACAGCACTGCCACTGTGAGAGAAAAACTTCAGCACACATCCACCAGCCAATGACCAGAAAAGGAAAGACTGTAAGGTTGTAAAGCAAAGATGAGAGATACGGGCACCGCAAGGAAGGGTGTGAGACAGGGCTTGATGAGTGAAACCCCCACTGCTGACACAACACTCGACAGGAGCAGGTAGCAAGCCCAGTCACAGAAGTGAATGTACACACAGCGTGTAACACATAGTATCTTAAAAACATTAGGGAAAGGGTGAAATTCCTGCTCAAATTGACCACACTGATAACTACAAAAGACCATAAACACAAGTTTTAAGAATAAAGGTGCTGGGTCAAGTCTCACAGTGGCCATGGGTACAGGCCTAGCTCATTTATTTTGTATTCCTCAGTGTTTCTGAACAGGCTTTGATGTAGCTGATAGTTGATAGCTCAAACTTAATACATGTTTCTAACAGCAGTTCCTTTCATGTGTGCTTAAAATACTTATCTCTGAATATAAAATTATACATCTCATCCAGGAAAAGCAAGCCATTTTTATATTTACTCTCAAACCTCAGCAGAATACTGTATTTTGAAGAGTAGTCAAGTAGCTTCCAGCTCAGCTCTTGAAGGAAAGCTAACTGAGAAGTAAAAAGATGTCAATGTCAATGTCTACAACAGGATCCGAGGAAATCACATTACTAATAGGTACAAAAGGGTCCGGCATGCAATGCCTGAACAGTTAGAAGGTGCAATTTCTCCAAAAAGACAGGGCACTAACATCTCTCTGCCGTGGTCACAGTCATCAGGTTTCACTTAAATATTCATTTTCACCCGAAATAATACTGAAACCAAACATTAAACCATTAAACATTAAAGCTTTTGGGAGTTCACTACAGGGCAGGGATGATATTTGCCTCCATGCTGATGACCTGCATAAAGTCTAGGCACATTTTATGATGGTGTGAAGCGCTTGCAGTGGCACATACTTCCTGTAGTGCCTCATCAGAGTTAGTCCATGCAATATGCAAAGTTTCCCAGATTAAACTCCAGGGCTACATAGGTGAAACATCCCTTATTATTTAATTATTGTTTATGAATTAATTTCTGTAAGGGAATTACATTTTAGTGTTACAACACTACCCTCAATTTAAAGAGAGCTGCCTAGAAAAAGAGCAGAACAGAAAGTACTATTTCAAGTTAGATCTTTTGCTCAAGTCTGGCTGTTTATTTTAAAGACCGTATCTTAAAACAACTTTTTGTCTAAAACTGCTTTTGTATTTTAAGCATTAAACAATCTGTTCCATGAACCACCTGGAAAAAACCTGTTGAAAAATAGCTGAAAACATCCTTTCATTGTAATTCCTGGAAAAGATGTGACAGTCATTATCTATTGTGAGACTTTTATATTTACAAATACTTAATTCAAATACCGTGTTGATCTTTCCTTCCCCTTCTAAGCAGTACTGAACAACCAGAATTTATTACATTGCCTATTATAGATCAAATGCTGTTATTCCTTCTTACAATGAAGACAGTACCAAAAACACACCAAAGCAGAAAATATCACCTGGTAAAAGTGAACCACCATTTTACATAAAAACCTCTTTTCTGTTCTTTAGAGATGGAGCAGGCCTGCACTACAGAGCCAGCAGTGATGGCTAAATACTGCACCACAGTTTTCATGATCCACTCTGAAAGGTTGACTGACCCAAAGAGATAGTATCAGGGGTTCTATTACTCAGCTACATTCTCCTAATGAGAAACTTTCCCATTCTTGTACCTGCAACCACTGGCAGGCTGGCTCACAGACACACCTTTCTATGCATCATCCAGGCAGGTCAGTGGGTTGCACAGATGGTCTGAGAATACCAATGCAGAGAAGCCAGGGAATGCTGCAGTGCCTTACGTTTCAACATGGAGATGTTGTTCTGTGCTTTTATGCAACTGCTTCTAAGGAGGTTAAGGAGCTGTAATTAGCATACATCACCTCTGCCAGTGGAGCTAATCAGGCTGAAAAATCCCAAGCGTCTCCACTCCTGAGCAGTCCTGCTTCTTGCAATGGAATTTTCAAGCTCTTCTTGCTAATTGCTTACACTGCTTTCAGACTTGCTGGCACCATCAAAAGCTTCCTTCTGGTGTGGAAATCGGGTGGGGGGAGACTTTCGCTGTGGACATGACCTTTTCTTCCTGCTCGGAATGTCATTAGAGCCATGGACTCTCCTGAAGACATCTACTGATAGTAATACAGACCACTCCGAAGCCAGTGTTACACATTCAGTCTAATTGTCACTGAATTTCAGGGGTAATTCTTGGCCCCTGTCTAGCCTGTAAGGTCAGCAGCTGTTTGACAGCAAAGTATTTGAGGCGTTACAGCTGGCACCATGCTGCCAGATGCCAGCACAGCTGTAGCTCAGGCTCAAAGCATCCAAATTATGATTACAGACAGCAGAGGTTATGTGATCTGCTGGCAAGTTGCGGTTGTTAGGAGCTCAAATCTACTTGCACCTGATCAAATCAGACCACATGATTGACAGCCTGGGGTCAGGCTAGCAGCCTCAAGCTTTCCTCATTGAGAGCATCTCCCAGACTCAGACCCAAGTCTGCACCTGAGCACACACCCAACATAAACAATGTGGATGATGGGCAAGTCTGGACCTGAGAATGGGCTTAGTAGTTACTATTCAGTTATCTTGAATAGGCATTTACTCAAACTTCAGAATATATATACTACTCACTCAATGCCTGCTCAGGTCTAAATGTGATGTTCACACATCTCAGATGCAGATGAACTAAGATCCAACTGCTTAAGAAGCTATCTAACCGGCTGCTCTTTCCCAGTTATGGATAGTGTCTGCTGGACTTCTCCCTACTTTGCTTTGCCAGGAGTAACAGTGAAGTATTAAATAGTAAAGGTAGTTCGATTCTGTCTTCATTTATCAGCTTCAGAGTAATTTTTCACTGAAGTTATTTTGAAGATCACATAACTGTTCCACACTCCGCAGTAAGAGTGTACTTGTAGCAAAGTGCTTCATGCTATTAAAGTGCAAACTCCAAACTAAGTCACTATGTAGGGAATGTCATGAGCACAAAATATAACAGCCAAGAACTAAATAATATTTAGATGACTTTTTATATCCTTCTTATGTCACATTAACATGATTTTGGTTTTGCTTTGTAGCTATTTTTTCCTTATAATAATTCCTAGAAATTGGGGCTTCATGAGTTCACCATGGAAAAAAGAACCACATAGAAACTAAACAACGTGTAATTCTGTTCCGTTGATATATGACAGAAGGATGATATATAAGTTGCTACCCCAGGAAAACATATTTTAATGTCAGTCTCTCAGTATCAGAAATTATTTTTTTACACTTAACTGTATTGCCAACATAAATGCAAACCTTAAGTAGATCTACAAACTGTAAGATTAATAACAGGTAGAAAACAGGAAAGCTTCTATCATTTTACTAGAGGACATAGTTTAGAAATATCAAGGACAAAATTTGCTTCATGGAAGTAGGGCACTGCACTATATCCTCATCCAGTTTTTAAGTTAAAAAACAAGAAAACAAACCAGCAATCTCCCTGCTTTATTGAAAGGTCATTGTAATGCAATAGGACACAGTAAGCAGTTGTGAAACTAAGCCCTCCAGAACCTGGTTGCAGCTTTGGAATGTGACCATTGTTGTGCAATGGAGTTTGTCACCATCATATGAAAAACCCATTGGGAAATAAATCTTTTGTTTACCTGCTCATCAGAGATAACCATCGACTGATTCACATTCTGGATTATTTTACTAAGGTCTAAAACAATACCTTAACTACAAACATGATCTTTTTCTTTAAACAGCTCTATCTGAGCATTTCTGGAATAAGCTTCATACATCCTACATACAGAATGTTTTCTTTTGCACTCCTCTTTAAAGAGAAGGTTTGTGAACAGGTCCACAGCCCATTAGAAGCTTCTCAGTTCTTGCTACCTATTTTTACCTGCTTAAAAAAAGTACAGTAACGATGCTGTGCTAGATATCCAGTGTAAAATTAATCACGCTGATGTCTCAAGCAGAGGCTTGACCTCTGCTCAGAAGGAACAAGCAGTAAAAGCAAATTAACCCACATGTAGAGACATCTATGTGAGCAGAAGTATGAGCACATTGTTCTAATTAGACTCTTCATTCTCTGGAATTTTTAAGAATCAGAGAGCACATCTACATAGGTAGGTGTAAACAGGACTCCTTCACCCATCCCCTTGGGTGAACTGATGGAGACTAGTGCTGATTCAGAATTTGTATAGCCACATTTGCATGGTACTGAACTGGCTAGATGTAGAGACAACGCAGGCAGAGGAACTCAATATGTCTGCACATGTCTGTAGACACTCATCCTGAGCTGCAGACTTTCCCCAGCATAGAGAGGGCAACATAATAAAGATGATAATCAAATTTCTCAATCAGGGATCTAAAGAGATACTCCAACTTTATACATAAGCTAAATATATGGCATGAGATTTAGATTGCTAAATGTGAATTTAGGAAATTAATTTTGTAATGTGCAGTGCTGATGCAGAAAGTTGACTTTCTATAAGAGTTTCTAACATGCTTAGTGAAAAGCACAACTTTTCACTCCCATTGTCTTTAGTGATTTGACTCCTCTGAGACTAACAGACTCTCATGATCTGGACGAACTTCCAATTGCTAACATCTGTTTGCAGTTTCTGGTCTGTAGTTAATCTCAGGGCAAAGACATCCACTAATACTTCACAAAAACACCTGCCACCATCAGTATAAAAGGAATAAAAAACCACAAAAAAAACAGAAGCAGTGAAATCTGCCAGACTAATGGCTTTGGAAAAAGAGAATTTGGCAGCTGTTTAGAAGTGAGCAATTTACCATTCAGTCTCTTCTTCTCAAAAGGTGACAGTGATTAACAATCAGTCCAATGATGTTACTGGATCTTGAACAAATCAGCCTCAGACAAACTGCAGCAAAAAGGGGTATTTTTAAGGGTTCATGGGACAACCTTAGTCAGTAAGCTTGGTTCGATAAGGGCACAGTCCCATAAGAAACAATGCAACAGACACTGGCCATCTGGAGCTGATGCTATGCAAGTACTACAGTGAATGGCAAATTTGCTTAGTAATAATTATATATTCACAGCTCATGGGGAATAAGGAATTACATCCTAAAGCATCCTGTCTATTATATATGAAGAAAAGTTCCTCTGGTTAGATGTACCTGATAAAATCAATTTTAAGAGTGAGAAAAAAAAGTCTCCATTCTGCTGCTGAAAGCAGTGCTGAAATGGGATG
Source organism: Agapornis roseicollis (assembly GCA_002631895.1). Taxonomy (NCBI): domain Eukaryota; kingdom Metazoa; phylum Chordata; class Aves; order Psittaciformes; family Psittacidae; genus Agapornis; species Agapornis roseicollis. The sequence goes on along the minus strand of NDXB01006623.1, from coordinate 290,455 downwards.
TACCCACAGAACACAATTTAGCCCAAAATTCCCATAACTTCTCTACTGACAACCCACAGATATATTGGCTCCTATACTGTACCTCAAACACGCTTCAGGACCCAGGAGAAGAATCCAACAAGATAGACATTCTCACAGCCTGCACGGTTAGGTGGATATGAATTTTTTCAGCACTATGCATCATTTACAGCTTTGCATAATGTGTTTTGTTTGTTCTATCATATAAAAATATTAAAGAAAATCATCTTGGAATCATAGCTGGAACAGAAAGTGATGTGAGAAGTGAGTTTTGATCTGTCGCTTTAGGATGCACATGTAACAAGATGCTGGTTTCAGTTCCACAGTGTGTTTCTCATGAATTTATGGAAAACTGTTAATGCTTTGTACAGAAGTTCACATTCAGTGCTAGACCATTGTGCTTCTGTGTGCTTTACCTAGAGCTCAGCACATGGTGTTCTGATATGCTCTAAAGAGAAAGACTCAACATCACCACCCTGCCCATACTCTCTGTCTGAGTAAGTGTGAATGTGTACATAAAAAACCAGGCTTATGTGAGGGGAATTAATTTGCTATACCTTAATAGAGGCATTACTTACACAACGTGTATGGAGATGCCCAAGAGATATCATGCCCTAGGCAGTTCCAATCTTTCTGATGATCCTTACAGCACAAAAACCTCCTACACAGAGCTGTCTTTTAAAAGGTACAGTCTTACTCCTAACACAAATTCTCATGTCTATATTCTGCATAACATGTCTGGAGGTGTGGCTGAGGTACTGCCTATTCAGTAGCTATCAAGAGATTGCTAAAGAGCATATACCATGAGTAACTACCAAAACCATTTAAATAACAGCGATTTGGGGGTCACTGTCAAAGAGGTAATATAGGAAAAAAAACCAACCCCCTGTCCCACTTCACATTGTTTGATATGACACAAGAATTTTTTATTCTAGGCTTAGGAAAATAACATAGCATTATTTTTAGCATGATTTTTAGACAGGAAAACTCAAAGAAAAATTACTTTAACCTTACTTTATTTAAGTACTGAACAAATTTAAGTTTTAAACAGAAGACATCTCTTCAGTGCAGTTTACGTCTCTACTTCTATTCACAAATTCATGTTGAAATAAGGTAAGATAGTGCACATCAGGACAATCTATAGGATGCCACTGTTAAGCTTAATTAATCATTCTCATTTCTCTCCTGACTCATCATAATGAGACTTTTGTTATAGGAAAACCACTTCAAGAGAAATTTTTGAAGCTGGTGTTCTAAATGCTTAGATAGAGAAAATGCTTCAGCTTATAAAGATCCTATGAGAGCATGTATTACTAAATGTGCAGATGAATGCACTGTACAGTCTCTATTTCCACCATCTGTAGTTAAAGGAAGCTATACACGGCAAGATTTTTAACCATAACCAGGTATGTGGGATTCTACTTTTGTAGATGAACTGACATTATTGTCATTTTAATTAGAACTTACACTATTAGCATTTTAATTTGATTCACAGTACCCCTTTGAACACATGCAGAAGGTTGCATGCTGATAGCGTAAGGTTTTTCTTCAATTATTCCTAGTATTTTTTAAAGTAGAAAAAAATCTGGAAATGTTAAAGGATTTCGATATCTATTGTTCTAAGAAGTGGTTTTCAGTTAGAAATGACATTTAGGTGGAACCAACAATTCAGCAGAGAGAAGAGTAACATTTGCCCCTGCCAGTGTATTTCAGGATATCATCACATGGTTACTTCAGCACCCTGCTTTTGGTTTCAGCCCTCTCTCATTACCCCTTCCCATCTGACTGAAATCAGCTGATCTTTTATAGGGATTCCCACCTCCTGCCAGCAAGCTCCTCGCTGTCAGATACCAAGCACCATATTTAGGGTGTGCCTTTTAAATACAGAGGCCAATAGGAACACAGTTGCCTCATTTTGTCTGCCCTGTAAGAGCCAACTGCCTTCCCATCATTAAGCCTTTGCCAGCCAAAGGGAACACGTTCTCAACCTGTAGACTCAGCTTTCTGATTCCACATATGCCTTTGCTGAAAATGCAAATAAATAATAATAATAATAAAGGTATTTTAAAATAAATTTAAAGTATATCTTACATAATCTGGATAAAATGCAATTAACTTTTAACATTCATGCAATCACTTTGTTATTGCAGCTAAAAAACAGTTCTCAGAATCCAGCTCTTCCAGAATCTCCAAGAAAAATACTCTTTGTTTCACCATTTTCTGATTCATTCGACTTTGGAAGCAAAATAAACACATTGCTGTGTTTAATATTGTTGCACAAGAGAATTCACAAGAATGAAATGTGTTCAAAGTTCCTAGAAAAAAATGTAGCAACGCAGGCTGCCAACTTGTTCAATGTCAAGCTCTAGGCAGTATAGCAGGACTAGCAATAAATGACTCAGAGTGAGTCACGCTTTAGCTATTTTTGCTTTTAAAGTAATGCCAGGCGCTGTGTTAATATTCAACCCAGAGTAAATTTAGCAATGCAAGAAAACAAGTGTTTCCATGGTTGCTCCTTCACAATGTTTATGGTATATACACAGCCATTAGGCACAGGAATTAAGCCAAATTAAGAATATGGAAATGTTCCTCTTTCATTTACAACCGAATTTTGCTACACTGGGTTTCATGACTCACTCAGCTACTCATTTTTCCAACTCTAACAAAAACGCAAAGCCATAGCTAGCACACCACCAACCATACTGTTAGTGGTCAATAGCCACTGCTTTCCTCTAAATGACGGCTTACGTTGTGTGCAGAGCTGAGCTGGAAGCATGATGGTGTATCAGTAACTGCAGTCAAAAGCAAGTGTAATCATGATAATGAAGTTACATATATCTTTTTCAGGACAAAACAAGACTGACGCAAAGGCCTCACTAATGAAACTAAGGACATCAGCCATGGGTTACATGTTCTGTGACACTTCTAAGAAGGATCTGGCAGGGAGGAAAGCTGAAGAGGAGCATTGAAGGGAGGAAGGAGGTTGTGGTGTCATAGGAAAAGGGAAAGCAGCTGTAGAAAAACAAGGAAGGATGCTGATTCAGGCTGGGAAGCAGTTGGGTAAAATGAGAAAAGTGGTAAAGGGGTACGACAGAGCTGGAAAATATCCTCCCACAACATAGCTGTGATCTGACAAAACCCATATGCAGGCATGATTTCAATGGAGCTATCAGCACAGCCATGCTTTCTTAGGTGAGCAGGTATTTGTGGAATTGTGGATTATGAGCCCAACTAATGCAGACATCTGTCATGACATAGCAAAGCTCTGCTGGAGAAAGGAAGGGAAAATTCAACCTGGGTGGTAGGGAAAAAAAACGCCCAAAACCCCAAAGCAGTGGATGCTGCAGCAAAGGTTAGGTGAACAGCTTACTTTGACCACACTAATAGCAGAGCCGCCAAATCATTACACATGATGGTTCCTTACACTTTTTTGTTCACATTTTAATATAGCATTTTATTCATTAGTCTTAAATTGCAGTAATTACTATTTTTACTGTAGAGGTGATAAAGCAATCAGGAAGCTTTTACATTTTTCCTCTCAGAGAAAACTCTTCAGCTTTTCTGTATGAAGTCTCCTTCCACGCCATGATAAGCAGGGCTTTTTTTCCCCCTGTTTTCCTATCTGATTATAAACTAGCCACATAGTTTACACTGGAAGTTTATAGATAGATCTTGATAAAAAGTCTTTCTGGAAAGACTTCTGATTTCAGTAAGTCTCGGAATGACACATAAACTTTCAAATAGGGAGTGAGAGAGAATACTTGAGTCTGGGCCAGATCCAAAGAACTGAAGCAAACTAAAGACACTAAAGTCCAAAATGATGAAAAATACTGTTGTATAGTGTCCTCCTAACCCTGAGGGCATCTAACCCTGGAAAGCCTCTCCCAGGTTCTCCAGGGATCTGAAGTTCTGATTTCAGCACTTGCCCACAGCTGCCCCATCCTGAGTATCAAGGTATATGTTGTTCGTTCTGCAACCTCTTTGACTCTTGAAAGTAAGCACAGCTCCATCCAAGTGGAAGAAGAGAAGGTGGTGATGCAGATGTAGAGAACCCAGTTTCCCAATCCTTGCTGGGTCAGTTAACTACTGGAGTACGTAGTCATGCACCCTCTTTGCATCATCCGTTGCCCCCTTCCATTTCCAGCTGCACAGGGTGCAGATTTTGCTTCAACAGAAGGGCTGAAGAGTGCCCTCTACAGTCCAGCCTATGGTCGAGGGGTTGCTTAAAAGCCTGTGAGCAATCGTATGACGTCAGACATAAGGTCCAGCCCATCCAAAAGTCTCACCCTGATGATGAATAATACCAAATCTCTCCAGAGGACAGGAGGCAGGGAAAGCCTACAGCGATGTTTGCCTGGTATTCTTGTCCAGCCTCCAGTAATCTGGCCAGTGGCATCTGGAGGATCCAGAAAGGTGCCAAAAGTGACATCTTCCCCTTAAGGGATTTTTCTTAGCTGCTTATTTGTGAATTTATTTTCCTCACTTCCTGGGCAACTGCTGTAGACACAATGCTATCATAGGAAACATATCCCCATCGCCCCACTCACTGCTTCTCTGCCTCATGAGATATTTTTGGTTCCTGCTGGAACACCTGTTAAGCAACTTGCCTTTAATCCTGAGATCATTCACTGCAAGCCTGGTAACACAACAGATCTACATCCATATTTCAGATGGTAAGACATGATAAACCTATCCACACTTGTAAAGTCAGATCCTGTGTCACAAATGAGAGCTAATAACAGCTGAAAGATGACAACTTAAACCACTCTTCAATTGTGACAGAATATCCAATGTTCCAAGCCTGGTTTAGAGTGCAAATGCTTATGAAAAGCATTTGACTTCTTTGACTTTGTGCTAACGGTGACTGAAAGCTACATATCTTAGGTTACCCCTGAGACACAGAACACACAATTACCACTTGAGCTCCCTGATAACATCAGTAATCGTTTGAGTGACTAAAATTCCCAAATCCACAGATCACAGTCATGGTCCATTTCCTCTCCAGCTATAGAATATAAGCATGTGTGCTCAGTCTCACAGTACAAGCCCTGATTCATTCCCTTCGCGTTACTTTATAGTTGGCACATTTTTAGTCATCTTTTGCAATACTGTGATTGATGTACAGATGTAAAGCACACTATGCTGAAAGAATAGATTCATCACTGAACAAAGTTGTTCATGCAGATGTATCATAACCCTCCTTGTGGAAGCCAAGGCACTTAACTCTGGGCTCTGGGATCCAGCCTGAGGCCCACAAACCTAAAAGGTGGGTGTTGCAGTCCTTTAGTGCTTTTCTAGCTTTCTTCTTCCATTTCAGCTCAACTTATTTAACAGGTTTGGGGTAGAATGAGGAAGATCTCCAGTACATATAATGGCATAAAATTAAACTTGGAAAGAAAACATGCTTTGCTGTGTGGTTACTGGTGTCTACAGCTTTTAAGAGGGAAATGAAACAGTATGGATATCAAAAACTATGGTAAGCAGCCAATGAGCGTGAACTTCTGATAAGGAATTACAGGACTTTTGTTAATCTTGCTGTACATTGCTAGTTTGCATGTTACTGTATATTGCGAGTATTGATCAAGGAAATTCTATTGATTTCAGAAGCTACACTAACACTTACCAAAGCATGATGTAGCTCAACCTGCGTCTCTTCTGAAGGCCACACCAAAGAGCTACATGACAAATAGTTTAAGGACTCATAAAAACACCAAATGATTTCTCTTAACTGGAGAACTCTGAAGTTGCCATGTAGTGTGATATGCACTGATGGATTATTATTTTGTCAGCATTATCTCAGATCTACATCCCTGCTCTTCCTCAAATGCTTCATGTTCTGGCACTCAATCCAAATCCATTACCTGGAGTAAAGTTCTACTTGAAGTAGTATTTCTCTTGGTACTTGTGCATACTGGTGGCACAAAGTCCCACATACAAATAATTAAAATGAACATATAGAAAGGGTAAAAAACCCCTACTGTCTATCCAGGAATAAGATAAATAGAATCACAGAATTGTAGGATCATAGAATAGTTTGGGTTGGAAGGTACCTTCAAAGCTCATCTAGTCCAACCCTCTTGCAATGAGCAGACACATCTTCAGCTAGATCAGGTTGCCCAGAACTACATCCAGCCTCGCCTTGAATGTCTCCAGGCCGAGATGGTGAATTCACCACCTCTCTGAGCAACCCATGCCAGTATTTTACCACCCTCATTGTACAGAATTTTCTCTTTACACAGCCTGAATCTCCCTCCTCTTTTAATTTAAAACCATCACTCCTCGTTCTATCCCAATAGGCCCTGCTAAAAAGTCTCTCCCCATCTTTTGTATAGGCCCCTTTTAAGAACTGATTACTCAAGAACTGAAATACTCAAGTAACAGAAAAGATGAGTAAACAAAACAAAGTTCCCTAAGTTTAAAACTTCGTTTTGTTTTCCTCCTCAACATCCTAACTTCAAAATGAGAACATTTCAACTGAAAAATTGTAACACTTAGATGCTTTTCCTTTCCGCTTTCTTTGTTTTCTTCTCCTGGGACCATTCTTCACCTGTTTTCCTGTGGTCATACTTGAAGTTTAAACCATAAGCTCATGGCATAAGAATGAAATTCCTCCATCTTCTAAATTTGTCTGAATAGCAGGCAAAGACATAATGGCAAGTAAAATTGTACTAAGCTGGCAGATGGAGTCCTTGTGTTTTTCTGTTTTTATGTAGTACATAGTATGTATGTACTATACATATGTATTTTGGACCCATATAGTATGTATTATTACACCACGATAGAAGTGAATGAAAACTCTTGGTGAAATTTTGGGGGTTGGAATTTCATGATCTTAATGTCCTTTCCAACCCTAACTATTCTATGATTCTAAATTGCTCACGTTTTGTTACCAGAAAGCAAATTTTCCATAGGGCATAATCCATCTATTGTAGTTTTCAGAATTTCAGATACAGGCAAGCTTTAGCTCTATGCTTCTCACTCACCTGAAATGTATAAAACATTTCTCAGGAGTTCAAATATGGCCACAAGACATGAGATTCTAGAAGTTCCCATGTTGCACAACTGGATTACCAAAGACACTGACTACACTGAACTCCACTACTCGGGAAGAACACCTCCACAAGCAAGGGTGGAGTGCTGGCACATGAACAAACTTGGTCACACACTTAATTTGCCTGAAAATTTCTCATGAGCTGAGCAAGGTTCTAAGGTTTTTCATCACTCTCCCAACAGAAACAAAGGGGAAAAAATAATATGTTTTAAGATGGTGATTTGTTACATAATGTGACTGAATGCAACATTAAGGGAATGGAATCGGCATCTACAAGCTCCCTTCCTGACCTATATGTTCTTACAAACAGTAAAAAAGCCATGCTGGTAGCCATCAATGTGCTCACTTAAGAGAGAATTATCCCATGACAGTACCAATAAATTACCCAAAGTATTATCCCTAAGTGTATAATAATAATAAAAAAATATTTCTATGCAACACTTCATTCCTTTCTAGATTTTACATAGCCAGTGCTGATCTGAAAGCCAGGCTGATATATAAGCAAGAACCACATCTTGCAAAGACTTTCGCAATGGGATTAAATATAGAACTTTCAAAAATACATGTATAGATCAGATGAGAGACACAGAAAGATAAGAGGTGTTTACCCTCAAGTAGTCACTGATTGGAAGGGCAGATATTTGAAGGGCAGATATTTATAACAGAAGAAACCTACATCTGATAATCTTTCTGATTTAGACACCTCCTCCCTCAGCTGAGTGCCTTTACCACAAGCTTAAAGCCTTACTATTTCCTTCTGAGTTGTTTCCATTTTTATATAGAGTTAAACACACCCTGAACTGAGAAAGAGGAAGTCTGATTCCAGAGCTACAGCTCAATCTCCTATAGGCCAAGAGTCAGTCAAATTCCGATTTTAAATCAATGAGATTGAAACCCAGGTTACTCACAATGGAAAAGGGCTGTTTGAGGGGGTGGGTTGATTCCTCTTTCATTTTAATTATGAATACCGTGTCAGAGTTCTAAATGCCAAAGCAAGAAACTTCTTATTTTGGTCAATCATGTTAGAAAGGCAATAATTTCATCAAAGAAACGCTCACCAGATCCATCTGTAACTTCTTTAATCTACTAACAGAAATATTATTGATGCAAGCTTTTGCCTGTTAATCCTATCAACATAGCTAATTTTTGGCATGGAAAAATTGTCCCAGATCACAAAAAAAAAAAAAAGTTCTGATGGTTTCATTTGTTCTAGAGTCGGTCCTTCTTTGCAAATTATCAACACAAGCTGTGATGGTAATTTTGCAATTTGGATATTCATCTTGTTCGCACTGCTGTAGTATTTGAGCATCCCATTTATCTAGTTTGTTTTTCTAGCTTGTTTCTCCTTCCAATAATTCTGTGAAATAGAGGGCTTGTATGTCAGACTTCATCAGCATCAGTTTAACTCATACTATTTCATTCTCAGGCCTTGATCTTCTAATCCTTCAAAATTACAAGTGAGCAAGCCAAGTAGTTCCTTCCAGAAAATATCCAGACAGGACAGTCCCAGAAGGACAAAACAATGCCAAGTTTCTCTCTCAGGGCAGTCCTTTAACCCTACCCAAAAGTCAGACCTCATTCATACAAATGCCTCTAAACATATTCATGTCACTCCTCAGGGGCTGCAATCTGCTCCCTCAGCATCACGCCATGAAAACATTACTCTGGCAGACTAAAGCACAGTTATGTTATTATTTCCAGTTCTTTGAACTGACAAACCCACAAAAAATAATACTAATGTTTCAATGTTTCAAATGCCACAAGAAAAGCAGGGCAATTGAGTGTTTTGCCATGGACATGGCTAATTTGCTCCATAGGGTACCAGCCTGGAGCAGATAGATATGAGCCAGTCCACGTTCATTAGTTTCTCCTTGCAAAGCCTACAAACACAATATACACATAGCTGAATTACAGATATAGGTATAAGGTTCAGACCCACAAGGATTTTAGGCACCTAACTCCCAGTGATCTGTTCTGAACCTAAAATGACTTGATCTAATACAAGAAGCCTAACAAAGCAAAGAACGAAACCGAAGTATCCTAAACTCCAAGTGACCTTCCTAAGTGCTAGATCATCTTTCACTTCTTTACTAGTCAAAGGGCTAGACATAAGGGATTTTACATAAATGAAAAGTGCATATCCCACACACACCACTGAACTGTCGTAACATCTTCAGTTGGAATTTCCAACTTTTCTGCTGAAGTTGCTTTCCCATAATTAGTCAGTAAATTAAGGGATCTTAAATTACTATTTTATATTAAAAAAGACAAAGAAAAACACACTAATGTTTTTTTCTAACTGATCCTCTGTCAATACAGCTTAAGTATAAAGACGAAAACAGACCAACTAAGAAACTATGTAGAACTGAATAGGATGCCAGGTCTGCAAATCAGTTATGTGACTCCACACATGTAACTTTAACTACTTACTGAAGTTTCTCTTCTGTTATATGTTGAAGAATAAGATTAACTTGGCTCCATCAGTGTGATGTTGTGAGGATTAATTGGATGAAACTTTTCAAGCACTATACTATACAGGTTGCAGCTTGCTTTCTTACCCTTTTAAAAGCAAATCAAAGACTTCAGTGCTTCCTGGACCTCCAAATAGATTGTTATACAGATTTAAAGAGAATTCCTTTCACAGTGTCATTTTTTCAACCAGTGCAGTTTTGTACACAAACTGCATCTAAAATAACATTTTGTATATTATTATTTCTGAGCATATGCATGACTTAAACTACATGTGTCATCAATAGGGCATAATGGTGTGTACCTTGAACACTAAATATTAAATCTTACAATCTTCTCCTTTTAAAATAATTCTTTTTGATAACGAATATGAATCTGTCTGAGCAAAATCTTAAAACATGATACATGCATTTTACATTTTCCTTTCAAAACCTCTGTAACATTTTTCCTTTAGTGGGCAGGACAAGGAAGACCTTTACAACTGCAACGCTTTCCAAATTACATTGCAACGACTGGTTTCCTACAACAAAAGAACCTGCCTAAACTACTACTGTGTCTCAAAATTATTTGTTCCCTATAAAAAAAACCAAACCTTTCTACATTTGCCAAATTCACTCCTTCAATTGTTTGGCAAAGCCAGCAATATTGTCATTCACTCAAACCTTAACACTTCCTACAACATGACTACTGAACATGCATCTGCTGGGTGTTCGTACAGCCCGTAGTTATCAAGGATTCCAAAGTGCATGTTATCAGCTGCTATAAAAGGGCTATGAAACCTGCCATCCTTTGTGCACCAGATGTGAAACTAAATAACCTTCAGCAAACAGTAGTGGCAGCTAGGGTCACAAGAGGAGAGATTATACCTGCTGATAAGCTCTTTGCACAGAGTATCAGAAATTCGAACTGATACACAGAGATTAAAGACAGATCTTACTTTCATTTTATGAAGGCAAAATTCTCATACTCTGTGCCAGAAGATGCCTTTAAGAGATATATATATATTCTATATATATTCTTTATATATTGGCATGGAATAAAAAGACTTGGTAATACAACTTTAAACAGAAGGTGGGATTTTAAATTTACAGAAGATACAAAATGCAAAGTTACAATTCCTGCAGTAATCATGACTTGGTTCCTATAGGCTTAGTCCTGCAAGGTTCTGTACTGTGGTTATGCTCCAATACTGAAGTGAAACATGCCAGCAATCTCACTCATTTCAAAGCATCTACTCAAGCACTTTAATTTAAGCAACTTGCTCAAGCATTTCACTTAATCAAAAGAAGATCACAAAAGCACTTTGCAGATCCAGGACCCTGATGTGTAAAGAGCGCATCAGTCATGCAGGGTCACAAAAATGTTTTCTTACAAACCACACAAGTAACTGTTTAGCATTTGCTGCTATTACCAGATTTAGTGAATATCCCTTCCAGTGCTCCATTATTTGGAAAAGATAATGTAGCCATTCTGGGGTACAAGAAATGGCTGAAAATATCATAAAAACATATTAATCAACACTTCTTTTCCACTGCTTACATCCTAAGCAGGTTTGAGTCAAAAAATGAAAATGTTTTCCATTAAAAATAAGAAGTGGGAATTTAGGAATGTGAGCTCGTTCTGAAAACAGACTTCAGGAAAAAATCACTTGCTCTTCACATAAAACCCGTCTGACAGTGTTTTGACACATACCATCAGAGGTGGAGATTTCACATCATTTTGCACAAATTCCAGCTAAAGGAGCTGCATAATAAAGGCTCACAGATTGAGGGAAAATGCCTGCAAACTGTCTGAAAGCTGAGCAGAACAGAAACTGCTCTGAGGCATGATATCATCTTTACTGTCACACAGATGCACTTTCCCAATTCCATTTCTTCACTTTCGCTGTTGCTAAAGCTCAAAGAGAAGAAGGTCTCCTTCCCGCAGAGCTGCCTGGAGAAGAGGACAACCTGAAGGTGTTTGATCTCCTCCCTGAGAGTATCACAGGTACCTACTATGCTTCATGTCACCTCCTATGTGGCAGGGAACAACCACACAGCTCCTTTTCATCACTGGGACGCCACACATCAAGAGACAAAATGTGTTAGCCTTCTGAATTTTCTGTTGAAATAAGGTTATATTTACCCGCTTCACACTCTGCACCATACCCCAAAAGAAAGCTTTTCTCCTTCAAACGCTAGTTAATTTCTAAGTAGCAAGACAATAGGAGACTACAACGTTTCCTTGTTCAGCTATTCTACAATAAAAATGTCAAACTCTGCATAAAAACTATGCAATGATTAATGGTAACCTATCATGAAAGGCAAATCATTTTAGCATCTACCCCATCTGCTCTTTAGATAGAAAAGGCTGGGACAAGAGAAAACTCCAGGAAAGGTCCTCTGAGAAAACACGGCTGGAGTTTTTATATCTTATCTGATTTAGCAATAAAACCAAACCCCAGGAAAGAGCTAAAACTGGATCACACTGTATATGTGAGCTTGAAACAGGCCAGGAGTCAGGCACTAAGTTTTGCCCAAAGACTAATACCTGAAAACAAAGTAGCAGCCAGGTAGCTGCAGGTGAAGTTATTGATACATGTAACTCACATCAAGTAGCTTTACACATAACTCACATCAAGTAGCGTCCCAAAAACTGCAGACACATTATAATATGCTGTATTATGGGACCAGTATTGTAGGACTCATGCTTTTGAAACCACAATGCATAAAGGAGAAGCTAAAGAAGACACAGATGACTTGATTCAAGCACACTGCTGACTGTTTAAGAGGATGACCTTGATGTTCTCCTGTATCTGAGCTCAGCTAGTACTGCAACCCAAAAGTCCCTGACTCTGAACCCATCCTTTACAGTAACACTACTTTCTGCATGGTGTATGTGATATTTTAGATAGTGCTCAATTACACACCTCAGCATAGTAATTTACTACGTAGAGCCCAACAAGAAGAATAGACTTTCTGTACCAGAGAGAGTATACATGTCAGCTTAGCTTCTCACAACGATGTTAAGACCAGAGGCCCTGATCGTATGAGAATGTATCTATCATTTTTAAGCCTGTGAATGAACTTGTGACATTCAGTTGTTGAGACCTTTTTAAAGGTTAAGTATAAGTGCCCAAAACACAGAAAAGGAGAGAGAGAGGATAAGGGAAATGGCAAGTTCACATAGCTACAACAGAGAAACTGAACAATCTTACTGGTTCCAAGTCACTGTATCATAAGAAGCAAATTTACATCTGTGAATACAGACTCTGCTGATCTTCAGTCATCCATTATTACTCAAGAGAGCCTTCCCTGTAAAAAAGCCTTTTGAGGAGGAAAGTGAAGTAGGAAAGTGACTTTGTGGTGGATCAACAGACTATTTAGGCATAAGACACAACATTAGTGCAAGCTTAAGGTAGCACTATTGTGCTTGCTTTGAAAAGTTTAACTTTGAATTTTCCACCTACTTCTATCTGCAGATCTGAGGTGGCATTTAGTTATCCATTTCAAAAGCAGGAGGGATGTACCAGGCTCTTTATTTGAATGCATGCTCATTATACTGCACCCAAGTCTGTGATGAAAGCTAACTAATAACTTTCCATTCAGCTTCTTAAATTGAATAAAATGCTGCAACAGGAGCAAATGTGATGGATTCACCTCATCTAAAACATCATGTGTTCTACAAAACCCAACCTGACCCATCTGACTGAAACAGTCCGAACACAGCAGTCCATCCAACATCACCATGCATTTCATATTGGACAGTCTGACCTCTGTGCATAACTAAAACAGAAGTCCAACTGGCTAATAGGACATATCGGATTTCAGGCACTATTAGCAGAATGATGTCCTTGCATATTTTTTTTTCCAAGAATAACATTTCCTGTGCTTATTTAATCTTATTTAATCTCATTTAACCCTATTTAATACTTTTTTAAAACAGGTATTCCAGTTAGAACTCAGTCCCACAGCCTGAGCTGGATGTAGTACTAGGGCATACACCCCTTCCTCAGGCAATTACAGGGTGGAAAGTAAATCCAAAGTCAGTTATCAAGATTTTATCTTCTCAGTTACAAACACCTGGAAATTAGGAATTACAACATAATGGTGGGGCAGTAATAATTTTATGGCTATGCAGGGAGTGAAAATTACACTGTTTTGTGGTCTGCAACTCGGTATGTTCATTCTTAAGAATAGTGCCAAGAGCTCACTTGAACTCAGAGATCAATGCTAATACTCAAATCCAAAATCTCAGAAACCATAAAGATGGGAAACACATATATTAAGCCCTCAAGCTCTAATCCTAGGGAATTTTCAGATATCAGATCTAAAATTCACCTTGTCAAACATGTCTTCACACTTCATAAATCTCTACAGAGAACAGGAAAGTAATCCAAAGTCCAGTGAACTCAGCGGGAAAATTCTTTCCGCTAATTTCAGTGGGTTTTGGATAGGGCTCCACAAAAACAAAGCTCAAGGAGAGCTACAGGAAAGTATCCAGAGTATCATTTTCTAATGGTATAAATCATTAATCTATAACTCCTGAGGTTCCTGAGATACCAGTTTATGTTGAAATCAAAATGCAGGGTGGAAGGGAATAGGTTCAGGGGTCAAGGGACAGTAAGCAGAATAATATGAGTTCAAAACACGATCACAACTGGGGAAGAGCAGCACGAATAGTGTTAGAGCCTATGAACTTTCCCAGCAACAGTAATCAGAGATATTTTAATGGCTGCTCTAATTTGCAGGGCAATAAAAGCGTACAATTTTGTTGTGTTGCATAAATACTAGAACTGTTCACTCTCCAACTTTTCTGGTAATTCAGGCATGAGTAACTTCACATTTTAATGCTTGATAAATCACATGAATTAAAAAAACAGATTTTAATAAATTGCAGTGTTACGTGGTGCGTGCATAGAAGCTGTAAACCTGAGAACACACACAGTAAGCATTTTCCAACAATATAGTTCTACCATTAAAGCAAAGGTCTTCTTAGAGTTGCAACACATCCTAAGTTGTGAAACAAGAGCAATTTGTTTAAGTGACAAATGAAAACAGCTTACCTAATCTTTTTAGAAGATCCTATCAACTAAGAATAAAATGAATGAGAAAGGCTTCTAATAAAAAAGCCCACCTTCCACAGAAAAAGATGTGAAGCAACATTTTCAGGGTATTTGTATTCAGACATAGCAGGAGCTGTGGGAGTCTAAATAAAACTACCAAGGTAATTACACTGGCTTCCTTCTGCAGAGATAGCAATTTAAGTAAGTTTTTAAATACAAACACCCACCTCAGTTTGAGCCATAACCAGCAGCTCTATAGGGCAGTTAGTCACATCTTACCATTTAGCTTTCAAAGAATCTATAGTTTTTAAAAGAGAAGACTTACATTGTTTTCTCATCTGTTTAAGCTGATCCTTAAAATACACATATTTCTCATTCTTTAGCAAATCTGAGTCACTGTTCTCGCTCTCCATCGTGGTAAATTTTTCGTGCACTAAAGATTTTAAATCTGGTATATTTTCTGGTTTTTCTCGTTTGATCTGTAAGGAATAAGAAGCACAATGTTATTCATTATGACCTATTTTAATACAAAGCAGAAGACATCAAGCAAAAAGTCATGAACATAATCTCAGTTTCTTTTGACTACAGTTAGATTTCCTGCTCTGAAACCATAACCTCCAGGTATATATTTGTCTCAGCAAAAGTAACTATGATATGTAGAGATTAATTTCTCAGTGCCATTTAACTCAGTTACTGTTGTACAGGTTATTTCTCACACTAACAACAGGCAAAACCAAACCCTGCAGTCAAATTTACATCCATGAGTGGTAAAGGTCAACACGTTAACAAGAGCCAGCATGACACTGAATGTGAATGAAAGCAAAGAGTATAGCTCTGTCCATAATGTGAGAAGATGACTGAAAGACAAATAATTTTTAAAGAGTTTTCTAAAAAGTTCCACTCTCTCCCCATTTTTTAATCAGCTTTCTGGAAGTTTATGATCTACCTGCATGACTACTGTGATAACTAAAACAGGGGAAGATACAAGGAAGAAGTTCTTTATTGTGAGGGTGGTGAGGCACTGGAACAGCTTGACCAAAGAAGTTGTGAATGCTCCATCCCTGGCAGTGTTTCAAGGCCAGGTTGGACAGAGCCTTGGGCAACATGGTTTAGTGTGAGGTGTCCCTGCCCATGCCAGGGATTCAGAACTAGATGATCTTTCTAGCCCAAACCATTCTATGACTCTATGATAACAGCAGCAAAAGCAGTACAAATAGCTAAAGTAAAAGGAAACCGCCTCTATTTATCTGTACTGTGTGAACAAGCATTATGCCATACAGGCAGGCAAAAAGCAGTTTCCTGAAAATAATTTGCTTATAATAATTGCATCTGAAATAATCCGGAGAACAAATGACTAGAAACAAAAGGGAAGTCAATCATGTAGGCGATATTAAGATATTCCAAGAATACAAAAACCACTTTGTGAACCCCCAGAAAACAATAAGCATAGTGTTTCCTTCCCAACATGAAATTCTAGGGTACTGTACCTTTGACAGGTCACCATAAGAACTAGCTTACAGGTGGTGGGGACTGTGCTGTGCAATGATGGTCAGCAACAGCACAGACTCTGAAAGAAGGTGGACATCTGTCAAATTCTTAATGCTAAGCATTTCCTGAATCAGACAAAAGCTATTTCTATCCCAAACATATGGTGAAACATGACATTCTGAAATAAAGGAGGTAAGCAGCATTTCTGCTGAGCCACTCTTCCCCTGCAGCACATACGAAATTCTGCCCCTCACCAGATCACTGTACTGGTCATTGTGAAAGACAGGAAAAGAGCCTACTGAGACAAAAATGGTCCACTTCATCAAATTGTTTACAGAGACCTTGGAAATCCTATGGAATACATCTTATTTCAGTAGCCAAAGAAATAATAAATATACGTGTAAAAATGGACTTTGCAGATATGCATAATGCTACATAGCCATGAAAACTAAACTGTCTTTTTAATCCAAGCAAAGTAAACCATAGAACTATTATTTCTTCCAAGCATAAAGCAGTTTGGCACATTTACTTTAGGCAGACACAAGTTGTGGCAAGAATTAAAATAAGAGGAAAGCATGCACTGCCAGGTGATAGCACGTAGCTTTCAAAGGCACCTGGAGATGAAAGATCACCTACCACAACATCCAGCTGCCAATGGGAGAGACTCAGGAATGCCCTGGTACCAAAGGAGTACAGTGACTCTGAAGACCAACAGCACAGATGCTCAGAGCACCTACATAAAACCAAGCAGTAGCGTACAGTCCTTAGCCTATGAAACTTGACAAAAGGAGCTAAAGAAATAAGAGCATTCTGTGCTTAGGGCAATGAGGGCAATCACACGTACTCACATGTTGCCTCTGTGTGCTGGTTTTGGCTGGGGTAGAGCTACATTTCTCCATAGTAGCTGGTATGGGGCTGTGTTTTGTATTTGTGCTGGAAACAGTGCTGATACCAGAGAGGTGTTTTAGTCACAGCTGAGCAGTGCTTGCACAGAGCCAAGGCGTTTTCTGCTCTTCACACCACCCCACAGCAAGCAAGCTGAGGGTGCACAAGGAGCTGGAGGGGACACAGCAGGGACAGCTGACCCCAGCTGACCCAAGGGATATTCCACACCATATGGCATCATGATCAGCATATAGAGCTGGGGGAAGAAAAGGAAGGGAGGGACATTCACAGTGATGGTGTTTGTCCTCCCAAGTAACCATTACATGTGATGGAGCCCTGCTGGACTGGCAATAGGCTGAACTGGGATGGGAAGCAGTGAATTAATTCCTGTGTTGCTCTGCTTGTGTGCATGGCTTCTGCTTTACCTATTGAACTGCCTTTATCTCAACCCACGAGTTTACTCGTTTTTACTTTTGATTCTCTCCTCCATCCTGTTGCAGAGGATTGAGTAAATGGCTCTGTGGGACTTCGCTGCTGTCTGGGGCTGAACCACAACAAAGCGCTGCAAAAGAAGGCCTATCAGAATCAAAAGCAACATCGTTCCATATTCAGGTGGAAAAGAAGACTGGCCATCAAGTGTACACAAGCACAAGAAAGCAGTCACTAAATCTAAATACACTGAAAATCCAACACATTATAAAATAATTATTTGATCTGGACAACATGTATTGCAAACATACTCCTTCCTGCAACAACTCCATCAGACTGCTTTTGCAGATATTCTCTCTTTAATATAAAAATAATGTATAAACAGAGGACCACACTCACAGGCATAGCCCAAATCACCACTTGTCACTAGGCCCTGCCCTCAACATGAATGAGAGCACTATGGCCAGATACCATATAGAAGATCCAGCTGTGTATGCTAAAAACCCCCAACAAACCAAGGTGCTTCTAAGTTGCTGATATACACACAGAGTAAAAGAAATGATATGGACATTCATCACAGACATCTGTCTGTAGCAAAGACAATGTCAATAGTCTTTTGCTCTCCATAGGGGCTATGTTACACATTGGTATAGTTGCATAAGGCTCTTTCAATTTTTTCTTGACTCATGAAAGATTTGAGTACTGAAATCCACCAACGCATCTTCAATCGTACCCTCAGAGTGAGAGGTGAAGAGAAAGGCACAGTCAATGTTAGTTCAGTGGTTTTCTCAACTCCAACTTCCAGAATTAATGAACTTTACACATAGGAGTAGAAAGAGAGAAGGGACTGTAACTTATACCGTCACATTAGCAAAAAGGCCAGATCATAGAATCACAGAACAGTTAGGATTGGAAAGGACCTTAAGATCATCTAGTTCCAGCCCCCCCGCCATGAGATGTTTGAGAAGCTGCACTGTATGCACACAAACAAGCTTTGCCCCTGCCACTGTGCAACTGCAGAAATTCACATGTCAGTATCTGTACTAACCTCGAGAGAACAATTACATAAAACCCTTCCTTGGCTACAGAACTACCACACAGCTTGCTGCCATGTATCTAACCAAGTACGAGATACCATGCTATTTGCTAAAGGCAACATGAGCAATTCCACCAGTTATCAAGAAAAAATGAAGTCTTTCACATCAGCTATATTCCCAATAGCAATACATTGCATTGTGAGGACAGTCAGGCAGTGCAGTACTACCGTATGACATAAGCACAGACAACCTTCTAGTATAGAAACCCAAAGAGTCAGACAAGAGATGCTCAAAGGATGCTCTTTCCGGTAGTTAACATCTTTCATGTTTCCAATTCAAATTCAGTTTCTGTTCACCTCCAGACAATTGCATTTATTAAAATGATTAGTAGAGACACCATTCCTGACCACACTCAATACTCTACCATCATGTATGCTATTACAAGCACTACTATGCCAGGCAGACCTTCTGGAAGGTCAACATGTCACAGGTGAATAATAAGGCATGTCCACCCACACTAATAACAAGTAAATATGTTTGCTGTGCACAAGGAATTTCTCTTTGGTTTCTGCATATCCTATTCCATCAAGAGAATTGAGAATGCTCTAACCCAACAGCATAAATGAAAACGAATGAAAGAAAATGTGACATTAGTCCTAGTTCTTCATGGTGGGACAGAACATCGCACACACCCTTACAGGTATAGTACAGTTTTCTTTAGTTCTCACCACCCATTCCTACTCTATAGATTCATGATGGATGTAGTGATGATGAGCATACCAAAATGTATGAGGACAATATGAATTTAGGATATGGTTAAGGGACACAGGAAAATTACCAATCATCAGGGCAACATACTGGGGTCATACTTCTTTTCAGTCTCAGCATGTCAGATAAATGCTTAGTAGCAAATCTGCAGCATGTTCAATCTCTCAGTAGAAGTTACTTCATGAAGGAACCATGAAAGTCACATTAAGCAAACAACTGTTCATTTGGTAGCACTGTCAGCCAAAACCAGCATGCCAAGTAACACCTTACAGTCATTAGTCAATCCATTGAGACTTACATTGATTTTGAAATGGGGTGGAGGCATACACACCCTACAAAGCATCCTGAAATGACATATAACTATGAACTGGGAGTGTTCAGGACATATGGTGAAAAGAAGTATCAGTCACAACAGCTTGTTTACAGCAATAGAAAAAAGCAGAAGCATCTGCTGTGACAGTCCCGTAGCAGCAAGGAGCCATGTGGGTATTTACATGGGAGCTCGGCAATAAGAGGGAGAACAGACATGTTATACATGATAATTAATGGTACTCCATACATACTCTACCAGCCGTGCTGACAGGAAAACACATTTGCAAACACTAAAAAACTAATTGTTTAGAAAAACGTGCCTGTGGTTTACCTATCAAAAGACATTTGCTCCTGGCCACACACCACACCACCTGGTCTCAGCTCATTTGTAATAAGAGGTTATTGCGTTTGATGGGCACTGCTTATGAAATGAGCAAGTTCATGGCTGCTCTTTGACTTCTGCCAGTATCTATCTCTAAGGATGAGCATTTCTTTTGTAGATTCTTCAGTTGGTAGTGTGCCTATTCCATGCATAAACTGTTAAAACTATGCCTCAAAAATCAGGCTTTTTGAAAGGTCAGCCTAAGATAATGGTAAACCTTCAGGGTATTCGAAGAGGCAGTATGGGGAGCCACCATAACCACCAAACAGGAAATAAATTATTCTGTGCCAGACCAATCCAAGAACCAGTGAGGTTAAAGGTACCATAGACTAAAATTGCACCAGCTTGCAGTATTAGTCTACAGACAGTAAGGGATCAGTGTCTAAAAGGGCACTGATTAGCATAATTCTGCAGCATTTAGCAAATTGTCCTTCCCAATATTATGTCCCAAAACACTTTACAAACATTAACCATCAACTGTACTTTACAAACAGGGAGACTGTGGCATGAAGAGATGAATAACTTGTCCTAAGGTTGCACAAGGAGACTGTGGCAGTACCAAGAATAAATAAACCCCGCTTCTGTGCTTTGAGCACAAAGCCATCCTTTCACCTTCTTCTTTAGCTGAGGGAAAGTTCAAATTAACATGTGCATTTGGTTCACTCCCTACACAGAGGCCTGAAACTGCTTGTGGCTGCTTGGCAAACTTTGTGATAGAAGAGCAGCATTCTGCGTACCACAAAAATGCTGCTTTGGACGTCCCGTTGCAGTGGTTCGCCATGTGATGTGCCATGGTTATTTTTTAGCCTTTTCTTCCTTCTCTAGCACAGAAGTCCTTTAGTTGTATACTTTAAATCCTGTTCCTGTTCACAGCTACCCCTTCTCACAGCTATCACTTTTGCCCCTTAGCTTTGGAGAGTTTGCCAGGGCCATCCATTTTATTCCTCCGAAATTTCTTGCTGTATCTGAACCACGCTGAGGCTTCCTCAAACAGCGACACAACCTGCAAAGGAACTATTTAAGGCCAGATTAGACAAAGCCTTGGGTGGCATGGTTTAGTGTGAGGTGTCCCTGCCCATGGCAGGGGGGTTGGAACTGGATGATCTTAAGGTCCTTCCCAACCCTAACTATTCTATGATTTTATGATTTTAAGATTCTATGATTCTATCTTTCCAAAGAATTCAGAATTCTCACCTTCATCTTTCAAATTACACATTATTTGCTCCCTGTAATTTAATCCCTACAAAATATGGACTTTTGAAGTTTAATTTATGGATATTACTGACATTTGGTAGTTGTGAGGTAAAGAACCATTCCTGCTTGCTAATGACCTTCTTAATGACAGAGTCAGCTGAGATGGCAGAGTGTCTTCATTTTCCAGATTCTTTGTTGTTTCATTTATGAAAGGGAGGGTGATTAGTCACCCAGTGCTAAGAAGCTCAGAGGTATGCAGTTACCTAAACATCTATATTCTTCTGGGACAACCCAAAAAGGATATGCTGATGTCTCCATCTAACTCTAAACTCGCAGTAATTTAGACTGCATTTACACTACAGCCATGTGCTTGTATATATGCTTATGGAACACTGATAGCAGTTGCATCTTTTGAGGGAAAACATAGTATCTTACAGCGCCTGTTGGAACCGAATTTCATACCTCTGTGAATTGATATTATTAAAGGAACACAGTCAAGAGTTTTCAGACAGACAACTTCGGGTACTTCAGGGTTTGGGGTGCCTAGATTAAGACATTCTACAATGACCCTGCTTTCAGAACCCATGCATCTCACACTTTCTGAATTGCCATCACTTTAATGTGTCTGATCCAGACATGGACATATCTAAAACTACTTATTTCAGAGAACAAATGCCAAGAATTGGTTGGCTACAACAGTAGCTACAGACACTGTCAAAACAGCCTTTCTGAGCATCTCCATCAGATAAAAATAACTATTTTCCCTTTATTTACCTCTGCTATGCAACAAGATCAACCAAAAATGCATGTCACATTTCTTTCTTGTTTAACGATACTTATGTCCTATTATTTCACCCTTACCTCACTAAGTAATTTATTATTACAAATATGCAGCCTTTCAACACGCATATTATTTTACCTTAGGGTAAGTCAAAGTTTGCTGTGATTATTTATTATAACCAATTTTTTTTTCACTGAGAGGGAAAATAACATGGGAGCTAAGTAAATTTGTGGGTTGAGTCACCCATACACTTTGTGAATCATGTGAGAACCAACTCTAAGTGAGTCACCACTGTAACTGAATCAGGCTGCAAAATTTCAGCTCAACCTAAACAGTCATTTATTATTCTTCAATGGCTGGATTCAAACCCTTAGCAAATATCAGATCATTTGTTGATGCACAAATAAAACACAGCTCTTGGAAACATCTGCAAGGGCAGTCAAAAAGGATATCATCACTCAGCAGCAGGAGCTGCACTCATTGGAACATAGCTCTGCTGCATTCAGAACTGCCTAAGGGCCCACATCTGATTCAGGAGATTCAACACCTCTATACATCATGACTGCAGGGCTGGGACTCTGGTTGAGCAACACCTTTGCAGACAATTGTGAAATGCCAAGAGAGGCACATTTATAAGGGCTGACCCATACTTATGACACATCCTGCCTATTAAACCGGGCCAGCACAACAGAAAATGACTGTCAGCACGTTTCAAATATCCCAAGACTTTGCCAGAGTCACAGCCTCAGGTGAGGCAGGGTTGCCATGGTGCAAAAAGCAGCATGTCAATGCAGTGGTTGTAGGTAAGGTGTCCCCTCCAATGACATTACCAGTATCTTCCACTGTTTGTTTTCCTTACTTTGAATGCAGCTGGAGGTGTTTAACCTTTATGAAGAAAGTAAGTACAGAGGGGCACACACTGCTTCCATGAACACTGGGGTATACCCAAAGGAACTCCTCACAAGTTGTAGTATGTAAATTGTTATTTTGGTAAAGCTAGAAATGGACTTGGGCCCACCCTGCTTTGCTTTCTTTCTCCCATTTAGAAAGGAACCGTACATACATACATGAGCACCAGATGAAGAAGCAAAACTGCCTGGGCACAAATGCAAAGTTAATAGTCTGAACAGCAGTTCTTGGAGTTCCCATCTGTTAGAAGGTTCACCTCAAGCAAAATGCTTTACTAGGCACATGTTTTTAACAGAAAAGAAAATCTCTTTGTATTTTCCCCAGTTACCTGCTATGGTGAAGACAAGACTGTGAACATCTTTTTGTTTCTCTCCAAGACCCTTATGAGCTGCTTTGCAAAGTGCAAAGGGCTAAAAAGAAGCAATGAAAGGGAATCTCATTGAAATGCCAGTATTGAAACTACTTGCTACCAATACTGTAAAACTGGCTCAGAAAGACAGCAACAAATGTGAGAATTAGAGGTGAGGTTTTCCCAAGGTACCAAAGTGAAGAAAGTTAATGGCTATTTAGCACCTCAATCCCTTCAGCACTTCTGAAAGCCCAACTGCCTGCGGTTTGCCATGAGGGTTGGACTGAATTTTTCTTAATGATTTCAACCAAACAGAAGTCTGCATCTTGTTCCTTTGTAGTTTTTCAATATATGGAAACAACAAAGCAAAAAAAAAAAAAAA
>NDXB01006623.1:130588-266846 GCA_002631895.1 Agapornis roseicollis | reverse complement strand
TTTAAAAAAAAAAAAAAAAAAAAAAAAAAAAAAAAAAAAAAAAAACACAAAACCATAGTATTTTGGAGACATTTATGAAAACACCTAAAAAATATGGCTCAAGACACAGCGGAGAAGCAAGTACATAAATTCACTACTCCCTTCTCCTTTTATATTAAAGTTCTGCCACAAACATAGTTTTGCAAGGTAATTTTGGTGCACTAGAGATATACCACATCTTGACCTAAGCAATTTTGCCTGAGCACATATTAAGGCCTGTAACAGCAAAACCCACCTATTCTTATAAAATGTTGCTTTATTTTAACAGCATGTTAAAAACTGCGAGGCAGATGGTGCATCTGTTTTAGCAAGGTTGATTCAGCAAATGCATCAGGCTGTTGAACCAGTTTACCAAGCTGCTGATTAATTCACATATTTAGAAAATACATTAACATGGATATTAGAGCTTTTTTATGATTATTTTAATATCCCACTCAAACTGAGGGGAATTTAGACATTGATTTCAATGGGAGCAGAAGAAGGCCCTAAGGTGATTTCAGATTACAACCTGTTTACTCTTGTATGGCTCTGCTTGGTTGACTGAGATCTCTAAACCCCATGTTTTCCATAGTGTGGAAATAGAGGGCTAAATCCTAAAACAAGTAAAATTCAGTGTTACCTTCACCAGCTCCTACAAAACACCATTGATTTGTGCCCGTGGTTTAAATACAAAGTATGAGTTACCCTTTGGAGACCTGCATACAGCATGTACTGTTAAAATCAGCTGGTTTTCCAGAGGGAGGTTTTCCACCTTCCTTGGATAGACCTCCCTTGAAAAAGTCAAGCAGGCTCCTTCAGTTTTTATTCCTCTCAGTTTTTTTTCATTCATCTGACAAAATTCTTGTCTCCAAAAAGTTCTTCAGCACTGACAGCATTTCTGCTTCATACTCTCCAAAACAGCAATGTGAGTCACTTTGTCATTTTTCATTAAGACTAAACGTAACCTTTACACTTTTGGGAAACAGCACTAAGAATTCTTAAGTACAGACTCATGCTTTATTTCAATTGACTGTAGTTGAAAAACGTATATCCTGGCTGACACTTAGAGCCTTCACTCACCAAACTCATGTATCTATTTTAATATATGGATGAGGAAGGCAATACTTCCCTCAGGATTAGCTCCACCTTTAACACAGAACTGTGAATACACTGATGGTGTAGAGGTGTGCTAAGCAGGAAAAAAACAAGTGCAATGTGGCCCCCAATTTCCCTATACACTGAGAGTACCTACCTCGCACTGAAGTGGGTACTGGACACATCACTTGCATGTGCCCAGTATGTGCTCTGTGGCAAAACTGCCTTGTATTTTGCATTTTACTGAGCATGTCTTAGAGACAAGTTTCTCCCTTGAGCCTTTCCACATCTCACATTCTTCAATCATTATTAGCATTATATTCTTTTCCAGCTTCCTATTAGGAAAGCCCTCAATAGAGTTAATAGCCACTAAATCCCAGGCCCTGCTTCCATTGTTATCCTTCTTGACTTACCAGTTCTAGCTGATAGCTTACACCTCTTCCCTTGTCTTGACAAACACTCTTTGCTTTCCTGGTACATGCACAAGTAGCTCTTTTCTGTTGCACAGGACACTCTGGAATGCTAACGTACCTTTTTTGCTAGATAGGAATCTGAGGATACCTCAGTTCCCTAGTTTTTGTAGGCTCTCTGCAGGCATAAGAGCATCTTACAGAAGGATATTTTCCAATGCAGTTCTTCTCCTCCTCTTCACCTATAGGTCCCAGCTTTGTTATTATTGAAGCTTGAGGAAAGTCACAGAAACAGAACTGTAGCAGAAAATTAGCATTTGAAGGGCTCCTAGTGTGCTAGATTAAGATGTTTCTACGTTCCTCTGCATTCACAAGGTTTTTTGCAAAGACAACATGTGCTGCGTAACAGCCCGGGTTGATCTTGTCTACGTTACCACCCTACACATCCTTCCCATCAACTTCCCCAAATCCCTGGAGCCTATACACACCTTTCCTGTTACCTATCAGAGCAGCAAGAGGGTAACTGACGATGTCAGTGCCTGTCATTCTACCTGCTTGATTCTCAAAACAAATGTATTCAATACTTTCCCTCTCCTGGTCCTCCTGCTGTGGGAAGGCTCCTCATAAAACTTTGGGAATATCTCTTTAAATCCTTCTTCAAAATTCTTGTTTAAAAACAACTTCCTTTATGATGATGCCCACAAACCCCTTCACAACTGTCTGTTTCTGTGCTATGACAGCTGTGCCCCCTGCACAACTGAGCCCAACATCCTGATTCCAGAGCATCCTTTTCCATACAGAACCTCACAAAACTGAGTGCTGAGATGAAACCTGAACAGCTTTTCATTACAGTTATTACACTAAATTCCCCGTTTTAGCTCAAAACCAGCTTGCTTCATACTCTCCACATTAAAGGAAACCCAAAAAACTGTGAGCAACATAATAAGCTGTAATTAAACACAATACCAGCACTAGTAATACCTAACTATAAGGTGGATACTGGATGCAATCTGATAGCTGACTGCAGAATACAAAGCACACAAGAAGAGGTTTTTAAAAATCAGAAACATTTGGTTTGCAGCTCTCTTGAAATTTTTATGCAATGCCTTTATTTAAGTCTAAATGTAAAGTGTCAATCCAGGCTTAAAACTGTGACTAAAAATGAAATCATATTCCAACTCTCCAGCTCGTACAGACTCCCCTATTACACATAAGCCCTTGATTGTTACATGTTGTTGGAAGCCATTAAAATGCAACTTTAATTTAAAACAGCTTAAAACAACTATTTCTGTAAATGAGACTGGTGTGTGACAGCTGTATTAGTTTACTCATGTCTGCAAAATGTGACAGCAGGGTGAGAAAAACAAGGTCCTCAACTGCAGTTTTAAGGCTGAAGAATATGGTTCTGCATGAGAGTCCCATCTTGGCTAACAAAACAACTTTATGGAGTAGAAATCTTGTTTGTCTCCATCAGAACTTACACAGTAAGTCAAACCAGCATGAGTTTGGCTGTAATACTGAAAAAACTCAGTATTTTTCACTATCAAACCCATTCCTATTGTGCTGGCTGACAATCCCTGGAATTTGATGTTGTCCATGACTAGAAACTGTCACTTACAGTGAGATTTAAAAACATGGAAAAAAAGAGTAATTTTCTTCTAAATGTATCACTCCATGCATTCAAGTATTTCCTTTCTGATATTTGCAAACTCAATAAATACATTTGTTCCTTGTCCCTCAGTTTCGACAAAGCTATCAAATTTGTCTCCTCTGGTTCTTTCAGCCTATGCCAGCTCTGATCACATCTCCCCTGCCATTTGAACTTCTCCCTACATCTTCCTGAATTTACAGCCCTAGCTCTTATACATAGTACTGGTTTTAAACTCATCCTTCCTCTTTCCCATATTACTTTGCTTTCTCTTTTTTAGCTTCTTTTGAAGCTCATCTCATCACAACTTTTCAGTAACGCACTTTCCTTCTTGTATCTCCATCAAGCACGCTTTTCCTTTTTTTCTCTGACTCACTCGCTGTATATCACATGCTAAACTGATTTCTCTCTTATTACTTAGCCCTAATTATGGGATGCCTCCATTCTTCCTTTTATATATTACATTCTCACTGAACACCAGCTCCTGAGGCACCGGCAAAGGATTTAGGAAGCAGAAGGAGCGAGTGCTTGCCTCACTGCCTCCCCTCCACACACGAGTCAGCAGTCTCACAGGAATGGCAGGCTGTGCCAACCTCTTCACATGTTTTGTAGTACATGTTGTCCCAGGTGCACCACTGGCACCTAGGAATATTTTGTCCTGAGAGTGCTACCACTGTACACCTTCCTTAACTGCCAGTGACCTTTCTAAGTCACCTTATTATAAGTGGAAGAGTAACTCACCCTAAGTAACTATACCTTATGACTGCATCTCACCCTTCAACAGGATCTTCCCTATATGTTGCAGCAAAATATTTAAATTTGACTTGACACTACTCTGTAGTTACTCACAATCAGATGAAATTTCAGCTCTTCCTCAGCCAATTGCTTGCTATTTTGGCCAGTTCCTGTAAATGAACCATTATCAATCCCCGTCATGACTATTTCCCTTTGGTTTTGTCTCCTGCAATATACAGACACATGATAATATTTCTTGCTTCGTGACTTTCAGTTCTCCACCAGCCTCACCAGCACGTTCTCTTTGCCCAAAGGATTTAGGTTTTGACAGCAGACACAGCTCATCTCTACAAAATCTCTACAAAATACAGGGCACTTGATATCTGCCCTCGTTTCTCAAGTTCATGACAGACTTCTGTGATGAGCAATGAGGAATCTCACCTTGTTATATAAAATACTATATGCAAAAGAACTCAAGAACAGGATCAGCAACTCCCTGAGGAAGTTATGGATTACTATCAGTAAACAGATGGATCATGAACTGGTCAACTTGTTTCATTGTTCACATGACAGAATGAGACATGCCTCCTGCAAAGTTAGGTAACAAAACTGCACAAAAAAGAACACCCAACTCACTGGCAGAAGAAAAAAAACCCTCTTTTGCAGAGTCACTAACTCAAAATGGAATAATTAAACCTCCCACTTCAGAAGCTGCTGCTTTGAAGTGGAACTGCAGATCTCTATTTGCATATTAGGAACGCTTGTGTCGATTTCCATGCTCCATCTGGGCAAGAGATTGCAGAAGAGGATGACTCTGAATTAGGACAAATCAAATGAATGTGGATCCTGCAGAGATAATTATGAGTCTCTCAAGATGATTTAATTAGTGTATTAGCATGGTTTCCTCCTTCAGCAGTAAATATATTTTAACAATGTCTTTATGTCTGCTGTTTAATGTCAGTCCTGCTAGAAGTCCTTTGCACCCTTGTTTAGTGTGTTGGCACCATTCTAAGTCCCTACTTTGTGACAGATGACTAGATGAACCCAAAGATTCAAGTTGTAGCAAAGGTGCAAATTGTATGATGTAAACGTTAGAAATCCTGCTACCTAACACAACCCCCTCCCTACATCAGTCAGATTTTTCATAAAATGCATGGAAAAAGGAAAACTAAAGAAAAACAGACTCACCCAAGCCAGCTGTCTAAGCAAAGATTGTCTAAGTCCTATTTCTCTAATGGCAACGGGTGCCTCCACCACAAACCCTTTCCTTGAGTCAGTTGTTTAAGCCAGGCAAATCCTTCCTCATAAACAATGATGAGAGAAATCCACACACTATCAGATTTAATATCTTAGTGGTTAAAAGAGTCATCAGGAAGGTGAGTGACCCGTTTTCAAATCTCTGCTCATCCCATATTAGCTGTCCTTGCCCATAGGCTATTGGGTATCCAGGGGTAAGACATCTCCATCTCTCCTGTTTGAAGTTATTCCACTTTGTATAACTAATTAAAAGATAATTGAGGCAAGCACTTGAACCTGGCTCTCCCACATCCCAGGTTATTGCCCAACCATTCAGCTGTGGCTTCAGCCTCTCATTTTCTTTCTGCAGGGTTCTTACATCATGTAGGTACTTCTGAAAATCCCAGTCTCTGTATTTTACATATAAATATTCACAGAACAGAAAGGCGCAATCATTTCAGAATTACCACCACAAATATCCACCATTCTTCTCATACATACTACCAGCTCTCTTGCACAATGGTGAGAGCTAGGTGTTTTATTTGTTTGCTTTTTGGGCTGGAGTTTCTTTTTCAAACCCTTTGCCTCAATGCAACCCATTTGTGCAAGTACAAAACCAACTTTTTTCTGTGGTAGTTCTGATTCCTCGCTTAGAGAAGGCAAGAAGAAGCCTCAAGCAGTACTCATAGCTAGAAGAATAAAGGGATATTGGTCTTTCAAAATGATTGATGATTGTTCTTTAGAGTCTAAAAATACGATATGAGCTTCAAAAAGCGTATGATATGATGAACAGCTCTCTGCCCTAAAGAGCTCGCAGAATAAATGATGGACCTGGCACAGAAGCAAAGACGCAATACAAACCACACATCAGGAGAAACAGAGATTACAAATGCAGGATAATGAAGCACAAGTGAAAGCTTGTAAGGTATTTCAAAATAAGGACAGCCTGGTATAACAGGCATTTGCTCAAGGACTCTAAGGGCATCGTGAGCTGATAAAAGAAAGATAGCAGTCTAGGAAAGAAGTAGTTCAAGAAGTAGTACACATGACAAAGTAATTCAAGGAAGGTTGTTCAACTGGTCTACTCAAGCAATAAATGTTTATCTTTACAGTTATCCTGGTATAAAACTTGCAGATCCTTTTATTTCATTTCAGCTTCCATGTTCTACATGAGAGTTCAACAAAATAAAACAATACAAAAGAAAACCCTATCAAAAGAAAGGACATGAAAAGCAAGAATGCAGGGAATATGGACACTGATACAGCTACTTTAGTTTTGTCACTGGCAGAACATTCCCCATAAACACAGCCTTTATTTCCAAAGGTGAAGTGACTACAGTCTGTGAAGAGAGGAGGGAAAATGTTAGCAATGTTGGGGGAACAGTGATTGGGAAAAATGAACAGTCCAACAACTGTATTGTGAAATGTTAAATGCAACAACATTACACAGCAAGGAGGGGAAGATCTGGTTCAAAAAAACCCCAAAATCTGGCTGTGTAAAACCACCCTGGCTCATTTATGGTTTCCAGAAATGTTTTTCTGGTACAGCATTCTGTTAGTCTTCAGCTTACAGGAGTAAGCAGAAGGCTCATCGCATAGCAGAGCTTTGTGGTGATATAATACAGGCACAAACCAAGCCCCAGGACAAAAGGTTAAAGTCTTTTACAATATTTAATTTCTGTAGAGATTTAAACATTTAAATATGTCATTACAAAACAAAATGACTCACTATAGATCTAATTCAGATGTACCAAAATGCATTAGTCACTCAATAAAACAGGCACTGAGGATTTACTAAAAATACCTCACATGAAAAAATAACAACATGTTATTATACTGAATGGTCATTGTGGAAGCACATAGAACCAATCCCTGTATAAATCACGCTAAGTTGCCTATCCCAAAACTAGGATTGCTACTCCCAGTCCTAAAGCACATGGCTAACTCATGTCTACCTTCCAACCCTTGTTCTGAACAGCAGTGCAAAAGGAAGTCATGTTTGATGTGATCACAAGGCAAGCAAACAGGGCAGGGAGCTAACTAACTAACCGCAGCACGACGAGCTCCCAGCCAGGTGGGAGTCTCACTAGTGGCAGTTAACCTGCATCACCTTCCTACTCATCTAGAGATGAGATGGTGCACCCTAGGGAACACCAGGAACAATGAGCCCTACTATCAGGACACAAAAGCAGTTAATACGGCAGCTGGACTGCAGGGAGTGTAAAGAAATCCCAGAGATGTCACCAAGCTGCTCACAAATGGTGATAACGGAGCACATGTCACCAGCGCAGCTTTGCTGGTACTCTTGGCAACCTCAGCCTCTGAGGATGTGCTGAGGGTACATTCTGCACTGCTCAGGCACATAGTGCCCCCAGGCAGAGAGCTGGGGAGATGTGATCTCATTACATCAGTGCTATGCTCAGTGAGAAGCTGCCAAGAGAGGTCAGGGGCCTTCCCTGCATCAGGGCTGCCACACAAGACACCAACAGGACCTCCAAAGGAATTTCTCCAAGACATAAGCACCTTAAGAAAGGCATGAAATGAAGAAAGGAATGACTGAAGGACCAGAAGACACAAACTTGCAGAGGGTGGAAGCTGGAAGCCTGTGACTTCAGGTAACAAAAGTACAGCTCTGATTCCTCCTCCAGATGTCCATTTTCAGTAACAGCGGGGGATGTTTGAGGAGAAAATTCTGAGTGGGTATCTCAAGTCTTTGAATACTATACTACCACTATAGAAAACATTGGTGGTAGTGGCTAATGATGCTCCCCTGTAGGAAACAGAAGAATCTATCCCTGTTTTCCAGGTGAGTCTGTTGCTTGCCCAGAACCTAGATCACTCATATTGCACAGAACTGCCAACACTCACCCAGCCTTCCAAATTCTGCTTCTTGCTGCTAACTCCTGTGGAACAGAAGCAATATAGCCAAGGAAAACTTTGAGCAGCTCAAATAGAACAGACTGCTCAGAGCAATATGAGAAGGCAGAAATCCCAGTAGTGCTCTCTTCAACCCTTCTAGTCAATGGAGTGGCCTTGCTAGAAAATGTAACCAGTTTAGTGATGCCTGGTTTACAGTTGGTGTCACCAGCAGGACTTTGGTTTCTTTGATTACAATGCCTCATCCAGTGAAGATGCACTGCTACAAGGATTTGGAAGCCACCTGACAAAGAGAAAAACATCTCCGTGAAGAGACCTCCTATTCTAGTGAGGATGGCTTTAAAATAAAATTCACTGAGGAATGGGTGCTTGGCCCAGATGGAAAGGGAGGAGAAAGTGTGAGAAAAGGCCACAAGGAAAGTTACACATTTCCACTTGGAGGGAGGGCGTGCAGAGGCTTACCTCAGGTGTCTGGGAACTAACACAGAGCTTGGCCAACAAACAAGAAGAACTGGAAGTCTGGCACAGTCATAGAGTCCTGATGTGATCAGGATCACAAAGATGAAATGGGACAGCATCCATGACTGGAAGAGTGCCACGGGGGGTATTCAAGGAGAACAGGCAGTGAAGAAGGGCAGTTACTCTTACTTGCAAGGCATCTCTCTGCCTGTGCAAACGTCCAGTGTGAAACCAGAAACGTATCTGACAAAAATCTTCCAGTCAAAAGCAAAGACAAAAGCAACCTTGGCCACACAGCAGAGAGGCCTGGTACACACTACCTGCTCAAGGGGACAAAGTTGATAGGGCTGTCTACAAACTACTACCAAAAGCAACCCAGTTACCAGCCCTGGTCTTCTCTGGGGATTTTAACCACATGGGTACCATGGCATTGTGCAAACAATCCAGGGTATTTCTTGACTGCATTATTGGTAGCTTTTTAATGTAAAAGCTACAGAGCCCAAACAAAGGTAACACTTTATATCACCTCTGTGTACAAACAAGGAAGAACAAGTGGCAAATGTGGTCACAGAGAGTATCTTGGGAGCAGTGATCAGATGACTGCACTCAGGATCCCGAAGATTGGGAAGGTAAGCATAAGATTTTATGCAAGTGGACTTTGGGTTATTCAGGAGATGCCTCTGCAGAAATCTCCTGGGAAGCTGAAGCAAAAGGTGCTTAGGATAGCTAGTGTTTATAGAAAACTTACTGAGAGTTCAGGAACAGATAATCCTGCTGTACAAGATGACTGGAAATTTCAGTACAAGAGCTACTTGACTAAGCAAGGATCTTCATAATGAACTGTAATGCAAACAGACAGCATACAGCAAACAAGCACAGACAACAAAAAAGGATTAGAAAAGCACTACTTTGGTACTTAGGAAATAAATGGGGAAAAACAAAGCACATTTAGAATTAAAACAAGCGAGGGATATAAACAGCAGCAAGAGGGAATTGTGTAAGTTCAGAGGAAACGTGGGGATGTTACTGAATAGGAGAAACAACCTAGTGGTTGTGCACATAGCAAAGGCTGAAGTACTGAAAGCATTTTTGCCTCAGTCTTCACAGACAAAGATTACTCCTAGATTTCCAGGTGTACTAGGCTGGTTTGGGAAGGAACAGGTTAGGTACAACAAGTTAGGAATAAGTTAGAGCAGCCGGCCATATTGAAAGCTATGAGGACAGACAAGATTCATCTGAAAGAGCTGGCTGATGTGACTCCAAGAATCCTGCCTGCCGCTTCCAAAAGAAGCACAATCATTGAGGCAGACCCCTGCAAACTGGAAAAAGCACTCTGCCTGTCTTCAGAAAGGCCTGAGAAAAAGAACTTGGGAAACTCCAAGTCAGTCCCACCTCATCCCCTGGGAAAATTATATACCACATCCTTTTGGAATCCACCTCCAAACACACAGAGAACAAAAAGGTAATCAGTAACAATCAACACAGACTTAAAGGGCAGTTCATGCTTGATCAAACTGATTGCCTTATGTGATGAACTGACCTGAAAGACAGATGTGGGGAGAGCAGTGGATGTCATCAAATGGTCTGGTAGGCAGACTGGAAATTACTGGGACAGCTGGGCTCAGAGGGTAACACTCACAGTAAATATTAGTTTGATATCCAGGTGGTAGCCAGTACCAAGCAGAGTATTATAGTGGTGAACAGTAGGGCTAAAAGTGTTCCATATCCTCACCAATAACCTGGGTGATGAAATACAATGCATTCCCAGCAACCTTCTAGCCAATACTTGAGGACCTCGAGGAAATACAGGACTGGAAATGTTGAGTTGAAGAAGAAAAGTTCTGCAGCTTTTCTAGAGGCAGGTAACCCCATGCATCAATGCATGCTAGGAACAGGCTGGCTTTGTACCAGCTCTGCTGAAAAGGACAGGGAGGTTATGGAAGATGCCAAGGGAAATGTGAGGTAACATTCTCACTGCTAATAGGCAAATGGGCTACTGGCTACATTATCTGCAGTGTGGCCAGCACAACAAAGGACGTTACTTTACTTCTATAGGAAGCACTGACTTGGCGATGGCTGAAATACAGCATGCAATATCAGACTCCCCAGTTTAAGAGGCATGTGGAGAAACTGGAGTCTGGGAAAGGGCCATGGGCTCATGACTATAGGAGCTGAAGTAGCTGGGGTTTTTTTAGTCTGAGGAACAGGAGGCTGAGAGAGGCAAAACATGCTTACACAAGAGTTACCAAATGATGGAGCTACAATGTCCTCAAGTGGGGAAAGTGCATGTAAAATAATGACCTTCTTTTTTCTGACAGTGCTATTAACTTCAGCTTAGTTGACCATACATTTAAGCCCAGCTGGACCACATTTCTAGTTTATAACAGTGTTGATGACGATATAAAAGGTATTTTTATGTTCACTGATCCAGGTCTTAAAACTTTTAGATTCTCATCTATTAAAAAGAGTAAAAAACCTACACTGTATGGTACCTAAACATCTAGGGAAACATTTCATCATAGAATCATAGAATAGTTTGGGTTGGAAGTGACCTTAAAGCTCATCTAGTTCTCGCCCCCTGTCATGGGCAGAGACTCCTTCCACTAGACCAGGCTTTTTAAAGCCCTGTCCAACCTGGCCTTGAACACTGCCAGATACTTAAGTTAAAATTTCATCAAAAGGAGTTCCAGCAGCTACTCACCCAGAGCTGTAGTTCACCTCCTTCTGTCAATATTACTAGTGAGATTTGTTATTCAGAACAAGTTATTAAGTTTTTCTTGGGCACTAAAGGAGAAAACTGGCTGCTAAACAAGGATCTAGCTGAAGATTCAACCCTTCCCTAGACCAAGTGGGTGTAGCTCTGCTAACTTCAAGCTGGAATTCATCTGCTAGTACCTAATTATTAAACGGTTTGTGTGGTTTTATATGATAGAGATTTGAAGTGAGCTTTGAGATTAAGAATTTTTCAATTATGTAACAATGCCCAGAGCAGGAGCTGTTCATTTACTTAGTTTTTAAATCATCCACTATATGAGTAAGAACAGTGAGATAAATTATTAGATACCCTGAAGACGTTCCAAATAGTAAAATGATGGAGGCAAAAGATAGCTTTAAGATAGAATTACATTCCAAAATAGGTTTGAAATGAAGTATAGAAGTTACTCATCTAAAGCTATGCAGCCAGTCAACATAAATTACAGGATGCAGTAGTACTTGTGGACTCTCTCTTTTCTGCTGTATAAAGATGTGAGTACTGCATCAGACCAAAGATCCACACAGCATATGCTCTTGTCTTTGACAGCAGCAGAAGCAAAAAGCTGGAATAGGAGTATAACAAGAGCACCAAACAGGTGTTTCCCACCATATACTTTCCATACTTCTAGCAACTTGCAGTTTAGGGATTTCCCAAGACAGTGACTGTATTTAAATCTTTACATCTAATAGCTCTCAATGAGTTTTTCTTCCATTAATTTGTCTAGTAGCTTTTTGAACCCATTAATGCTTCTGGTCTCCATAACATCCTGTGGCAATTAATTCCACAATGTAATTATTCACTTTGTAAAAAGTTACTTCCTTTTGTTGGTTTAAAACTTGCTGCTGGATAATTTCATTAAATGGCTCTTTGTTTTTATGCGACACAAGCACTTCTGTTCCATCCATGACTGTACACCCTATTATTAAAGTCACCTCTTATCTGAATTAACTGGCAGTTTCACCTTGAAGAGAAGTAAAGCCACACCT
Source organism: Agapornis roseicollis (assembly GCA_002631895.1). Classification (NCBI taxonomy): domain Eukaryota; kingdom Metazoa; phylum Chordata; class Aves; order Psittaciformes; family Psittacidae; genus Agapornis; species Agapornis roseicollis. Next base: position 254,627 of record NDXB01006623.1, on the reverse strand, counting down.
GCGATCCTCTATCGGCGCTTTTTGCTTCAACCGGATTTTCTCCTTAACATAAAACACTGTCCTTCTATTAAAAATTTAACTGACAAATAACCATTGAAAAGAACTATTACAAGGAGGGACCAATAAAAGGAGTTGGGGTTTGCGTTTTGTGGGGTTTTGAAATGGCTGAGTATAAACTCACTTTGAGCTGTAATACATGTTACAACTCTAGTTATCTATGCTGTGCATATAAACCTGGTTGATGGGATTTGTCTGTTAGATGTTTATAAGCCTGACTGATGAAGGAGGCTAGTCATATACAAACCTGTGGTAGATTAAGGAGGAGGGCTAGCTACTATCAGGTCTAATTAGCTCATTGAGGGTAGCAGAGACACACATGGTTGTAACCGATGGGCCAGCTTTATGCAAATCCGTCCCATGGACATATCTTCTCTTAAGACATTGTTCACAGATCTCCACTGCTCTGTCAGATTTTGTCTGCCGAGAGATATTATGCACTGTGTGGATGGGAGAAAAAGCAGTGCTTCTGCAAATCTTCTCCAAGTGCCAGCAACTAACAACAGCCAACTCTAGCTTTGGTCAAAATATGATGAGAAAGGGATTCTAAAGCCTAAGCAGGCTGCAAGAGGGGAAGAAAGCAAGAGGAGAGGAAGAGGAGCTGCCCACCAAACTGAACATAATCAACATGAGTCTTTGGAAAAGAGGTGGTGATGAGGACTGTGGCTTCAGCAGTCAATGAAACCGGACAGCAGTGGGAAGGTGCGATTGTCCTGCAGGGAGTAAGAGCATACAGTGGTGGTGTTCATAGCCAAGTCCAGTAACGCCCTCTTTCAACAGACAGTTTTACTAAACTGACTCAAGTGCAGCCCAGCCTTTACCTGTGAGTGTATCCCTTGATCACCTCCAACTAAGCATAAAAATATCCACAGAGAAACATTTCATCTTCAGCCCACACTTCATCATTAAAACAATTAGCACAGACCACAAAACCACACCCTGTAAGGTTTCCCTACTCGAGTTGCCATCTCACAACATCCCTTGTAAACTCACCGTTGCACCCAAGCCTTTACTGTCCTCTCGTCTCCCCAAATAACAAACTGCTGAGGAAAAAACAGCATCACAGCAGCTTTGACCAGAGGATGAGCATCCAGCTGAATAAACACTGTGAACTGTTCACAATGCAGCAAGGCATAAACATTTGAAAAGAGACAGAAGAGTTAAGAGAAGGAACAATACTGAGCTTTTCTTTTCTCTGGTTTTGTGGAATTCATCAGGTGTAGTATGTGTAAGTATGTGATAACATGGGAACTTTACACTTTAAAAGGAAGTGTGGAGTGTATCTGATGTACACACTTATTTTGTTCCTTTGTTTTAAATATTTTGTGTTCACTGTCAGTGTTAACACACAAGTCTAAGGATAAGAGAAATACTTCAGCTGGTTAAATCAGCTTATGCAGGCAATGCACATAGCTAATAAGATGAGAGCCCAAAAATGAGCCCAACTTACCAACCCTTATTATCAAGCAGTGTTTATAACTCACAGTAGGTTATCACCAATGGGGCCACATTTGGGAGATACCATGACATCTGGTATTGATTTCTGGCAAGATATCGGTCCTTTTTGAAACTTCTACTCAAGTTGGAAAGATAATAAAATGCATACCTGCTATTAAGCAGACTTTTTAATTATTATTTTAGTGAGCACTAAAACAGGCAGTTATATACTGCAGCAAATCACAGACACAAAGAAGTCATGATGCTCCCTTGAAATCAAAGCTCTACCTCCCATCAACAGGAGCAATATGAAAGGTGAGAAAGACAATTCAACATTTGCAGAGCAGGTGGAGCACATGTGTTAAAAATCATGAGAAATCCATTATATATTTTAATGAAATAAACATCAAAAAGCTGCTCTTAACTCCCAACATCAAAAACTAAAAGAAATGCTCCACAAGCTTTCAGTTCTTCCCATTTTAACGAAGGCCCTAAATATGCAGGTCTGTGGAAGTTAAAACATTCAGAACAACCCCTGTTATGAAGACTCAAGAATTTGGTACATTCTAAACTACATGTCACTTGTTGCATGCACACTCCTGCTTACGCCCAGTATTGCACAGCTCAGCGAAGTCCCAAATAATCCATGAGGAAGTTAGGAATGAGAGTAGCAACTTCTACTAACTCCTTCTCAGCTGAAATTGTTTAACATAAACAAATTCAGGGTAGTAGCAGCCACAAAAAAGTGTGATGTAGTTAATGCTGCAGGCAACGTTTTATCTGTGAGTCTTTGTGATGCTGCCAAGAATTTTGCAGAGGGAAAATCTGTGTAACTAAGTATTTTTATTGATAAGGTCAGTTAAAAAACATACTAGAAGAAAGAGTAAATGGTTTTAAATGAGTGACCAAACATTTAAACTTTCAGGGGAGGAACATTAAAATATATATAATTTCTGGAAGCAATTACGCTAATTAAAACAACACTGAACATTTGGAGCGAGACATTTTAGGGAAGGCATCCCAGGACTGCCTCCCCAAAGACACTGATCAACTTGGGTGTGTTCAATTAACAGGAGAAATTAATTCCAAGGCTAAATCCCTGCTGCTGAGAATCATCCCATCTCCAGCATTCACCCCCCACCCCTTGGCCCAGCATTTAAATCCCGGGACTGTCAGCAGGAGCTTTCTAGATGAGACGGTTTATTTAACAGACTGTTCTCACTACTGATGGGCTCAAACTACAACTCCAGCGTTGCCAGTTATAAGCTTCATCAACAAAACAAGTAATACTCCACGGTCTGAGATGCAGATGGCCTTTTAATTGACACTTTCATTCCATTTCATAATTTTATCTTCTTCCTCTTGGCTAAACTAAGCCAGACAGCGTTAACTCCTTTTGACTCCGACATGCAGACATTGCCTAGAAAAGCAGGGATCCAAACCACAAAGACTTTCAGTTGCTCTCTGTTGTGACCTTCTGGAATTCCAGAAACAGTACAGACTGCCAAGTACAATCCCTACTATTAAAATAAAATCATTAAAAAACCTGATTTCAAATTGCTTCAGATAGGAAAAAACAACCTCTTCCCAGACAGAGATAGGAGATGCTGTCCACATGACTGAGCTGGTGGTTGAACTAGTCAGTAAATTCAGTTTCAGTATGTCTAGGGCAAGATCAAAACCACCACAGCTGCATGACACACTGATTAAGTGCAACCCACCCTGCCAATTCTAATTTTACACTGAGTTCTGCTCCATCAGGTAGCGTCTGTCCTGCAACCAGCAGGCAGCCAGCACAAACATGGTATCATGTGATTTGGCTTATGTGATGAGAGTGTGCTACCAGGTGATCTGGTACTGTACAGAAGTGGTATGAATGAACATGGGACCATAGCCCAGGGCAGAAAGTAAAACAATTTGTCAAGGTCAACCACACAGGCTGCTATTAGAGCTGAATACAGTATTCAGTCCTCCCTAAGGCCAAGCTAGGTTTGTTACCTTCTGGGCAGCACTGCTGCCCAGCATAACAAACACAGCTTTCCAATTACTCCAGGGTTCTGAGGATTTCTTTGGCACTGTGGTTCTAAATACTGTCCCTGCTGACAGGCTGCCTATGGAGCTCCCAGTTCCATCTAATGGCCCTAGGTCCAGAACATTTCTTCTCCCCCAATCCTCACTCTGCTAACCAGCAGAGTGCTGCCCCTGCTGCCCCACTCCTCCTCACACAGGCCACGGGCCATTTCAGCAACTGCAGTGTTGACACTGCAAATATTTAGGAGAATGTTTAGCTTGACAAATGTAAGTAACCACAGAGAAGACAAACAAACCTATGTTCTTGTGCAAGGGTTGCCAGGGTTTAGTCTCCAAAAAGCAGGACGTGTTTTCATGCGTGCTATGAGACACTCAGACACACTACTGAGGATGTGCTATATAACCCACATGAAACAAAACACTACTCCTACTTCTTTATATACTGCTCACTAAACCAATCTTTTTATTGCAGCTCATCAATTGTGGACTCTGACATATTATTGCAATGAACTATACACACAGCTTACTAATTCTGGGAAAACAAAGAAGCGGCTTCCATCAAATGCTGAGCCCGACACATACAGAGACAGACACAAAAAAGAAAAGTAAATATTATAAAGTAAATATTAGAAATGTGCTGAAATGCATCCTTGTCCCAGTTTCTGCAGGAAATGGAGAACATGCCTACAACAGGGCAATACTGTTTGAATTACTGTTTGGAGATGGCAGTAGGATGGAGCATTCTGAATTACATCGAAGAACTTGCACTGAAGAAACTTTAAAATGCTAAAGAATTTCATAGCTAGTAAATTGCCTGTAAAAGTTTTAGTCAACCCTATGGCATTACATATATGCAGAGGCATTAACTACAGAGTGACATACTATTTTCCCCTATTATCCTGCCTGAGCCCTGACAAAGATTTGATACAATGCCCATACTTTGCTTGGAAGTGGTAACTGCCCCATCCCTGGTAGCGCTCAAGGCCAGGTTGGACACTCTTGGGTGACACGGTCTAGTGTGAGGCGTCCCTGCCCATGGCAGGGAGTTGGAACTGGATGACCTTAAGGTCCTTTCCAGCCCAAACCATTCTATGATTCTACAATTCTGTAAGATGAATTATCAGTCTGCAGTGGCTTCATTAGTAGCTAGCAAGTAAAAAAGCAGTAGAGATCAATTCTAGCTATTCAAGGTACCAAAATAATGGCCAAAGAAACATGCATGCTAACAAAAACTTTAAAGATTAAGCAATTTCTCCAGAAATCTATATACTGTTCCATGGGAGAGAAGACACTGCACAGGCGTGATGCCTTTCACCAGGGGATTGACTTGCTCCTGTTGATGGTGCACTTCAGTATGTTTTAAGTGAACTTTATGACAGATTCATTTGCTTCTACAATTATAGATAAATGCAGTGAAAGACTAAACCAGCTCTATCATCTTTCCTACCAGTCCAAGAAAAGATACATCCATTTCACTGAACTCTTTTTCATGGTGGCCGACTCCACAAACATCTTCCTGAGCTATTTCTGTGCACCAGAGGACTTTTTTGATGAAAAGAGGGTCTCAAAATATTCATGGCTAGCACACAAGATTTCAGAGTCAGGAAGCACTGATGCCCTGCACGTATGAGAGCAAACGCTCTGAACTCAGCTGGAACAGTAAAGGTCATAGTTGCAGATATGGGTATTGTCAGCAGATTTTGTGCTAAAACATGTCATGACAGTGCAGCAAGAAGAAAAAGAAGAGCAAAGTGCTCATTAGGAAAGCACCAGCACCAAACAAGGCTGTTTGTGCTATGAAACTCACAAGTTCCATGTCAAAAATTGTTTCACTGACAGTGCTGTAATGGGTATCACAGTACCAGTCACTGTCAGAGTCCTGAACCAACTAAAACATATGAATCCCATGGGACTCGTAGTCTGCCTGTTACTTCGCCCTACAGAAAACTAAGTGTCAAACTGCTTTTGAAGCACAGCCCCATCACGACAGGCAGCGGAGGTCATTGATGACATTGTCAGTACCTGCCACACAGACTGGACTGGGTCATCAAATCAGTTCTCCTGCCACCAAGGAGAAATGGAGCTGGATGGAATGACATCCCCTAGTTGACCTCACTATTCCTTCAGAACCCCCACTGCAGGTGGAGCTACCACTACATAAAGTGTTTTGTTGCTTTAGTTTGCTTTGTCAAAAGAGATGACCTGGCTACATTGGCAGAACCTTCTCCACTAAGACCTGCAGCCAACACAGTTATGCTGGCAGAGGCCAGGTAATTAAGATACTATCTTTATTCCCTTTCATTTTTCTGAGACCAAGCCACTACAGTGTTATGTAATGAGTTTTAAGTGACGAAACTGAAATTCTTCAAAATAGCCTGCAAGTCAAACATAGCCCATGGTCTTTGCTGTACAGCAGTTTCAAACAGGATTCTTTCCTTTTCTGCAGATGCTACTTAGATCACACACAAGCTGCACACTTGGAACAAATACGACCTACATCACTGAAGGGAACTGTTCCTCTGCAGGGTTAGATCCCACACACTTGGCCATGAAGATAACAAGTAATCTGCTCTAATTTACTGACAAACTGAACAAGCACCCCCTCCTATCCCCTGCCCAGTGAACTCATCTAAAGGGAACTATTATCAAAAATACAAAACAAATATAAAAAGTAGTTCCTACATATTCTGCAGAGACAAAACTCCTCTCATACAAGGAACATGGTGCAAGGAACTCCTCCTCTTTGCCAAAGGAAGACTGATCACTTGACAAGGTGTGAAGTCATGCAGGCATGAATGACTAACACATCTATATATCAAACTCTATCAAGACATACACCTACATCAGTTGTATGTAGTTTTACAGATAAAGCCCAACAAAGAACATGTTTAATCTCACTTCCTGTATTCAAACTATAATTACCTTTGATCTAATTTACAGTTATAATTGTCTAAATCAGTTTCCATGCAGGACAATCAGAAAACAAAGATGTCAGCAGCCATTGACATGTTGATAGAAATGACTCACCTAGAACAACATGGGAATGCTGTTCTGTGCAGAACAGGGATCAAACACAGCACCAATACAGCTTTTAATATTTCCACCTTTTTGTTCCAGCAAAATACCACCTCTTTCCCAGCACTCTTTTTACCAGCCTCTTCCTCATCTCTCTATATGACCTCATGACTTCCTAAATCCATGTTCTTTACCTTTTCTCCTGCCTTTTCCCACTCTGTGCATCCTTAAACTGGCCCTTCAAATACTTCTTAAACACATCTATGTTTTCCTTCCACCTTACTCAGCTTTAGATTTTACCCTCCCTCACAGCGCCCAGGCAGACACAATTTAAGCAAGATAAACTGATGTTTGGCAAAGTAGAAACTTGCAAGAGGAAATAGGAAGCAACGTCTGCCAGAGATGCCACTGCCACACTGAGCACTTTGCTGTCACCTCTAGAAGAAACAAAATAGCCCAGGTTCTCTTTCCTTGCAGAAGAAGAGAGGCAGGAATAATGCAACATTGCAAAGTTTGCTATTCTCTAGACCAGTCTGCAATAAATACATTGTGATTCTTTTCATTTAGAGAAGCCCATGGACTTTGGAAAATTTACACCAGGTTTTACAGTCCTGAACAAGCCGAATGCTTGAAGAGCTGATACAGTAATCAGAGTCCACCACCAACACTCCTGCTAATCCAGAGAGCACAGTGGGAGTGAGTAGGCAGGCACAATATGCTGGCACTCTGGCCACTTGAGAGCTCTCCCAGAGCTGGGGACACTTAAGCTGGCTAAGTCAGCCTGGGTCCCGATCACTTGGGTCCTCTGCAAGAGTACAAAGAAGTCTCCAAGAGATAACTCCAGCTCCATCGGTCTTTTGTTGTTACACTAAACATAAAAGTCCTGTCCAGACTGCATGGGAAGGACCCAAATATTGGGTAATTTATTTTAACATAACCGTTAAAAGTGAAAAAAAGAAGTCGCAGTAGAAGTCCAGTCATAACACAGGTACAAGAAAATCCAGTGGCACCGGGAGTTTCCACAAACAAAGGATTTCCCACAGTCTATTGTTGGAAACAGGGTGATTCAACTGCTCATTTCTTGCTCAACAAGCTGCTGATTCTACCAAAAGAGGATGCTGGTGTGTTCCACCTTCTGCTTTCCACCTACTGCAGCCTCAATCAGCAAAAACCCTGGCTTTTAAAAACATGTGACTACTTCATGCTAGTTAATGGTTGTACTTCTGTTGTACAGTATCATCTTTTTGTCAATGGCATTTAAAGGTACACATAATAAAATAAGGAACTAGGAAGTTTAACTGCCCCTGTAGCCTTATCATGCTAAACATCCAGCTGGACATTTCACTACAAGCAAGCGATCAGAAAGTGAAACACAAAGTACAACGCACTTTCAGACTCAATGCTGTACAAATAAACTAAAGACCAGAAAAAATGACAACATATCATATAACCATATAAAATAGGTTTTGCAGCTTCAAATAAATACTGTTAACACTGCATACAAAAAACACTGCTTGTGACAATGGATGGCCTGCTGCAGCTCCTCAGAGAAAGCCCTCAGGTAAGGAATTCAGATGGAAGCAGGGAGCAAGCCAGTGGAGGCTATTTTAAACCAGAGCCTTTAAACAGCTACCTCCAGGTGCAGCCCTAAATTCAGCAACGGTTTCTGTTTCCCAGAAGTGGATTTTAAGCTGTCTCTGACAGGTAGCTGGAGATACCCTGTGCAGTTCTAGAGGCATGGCACGTACCTGTCCTCTCAAAACAAAGCACTAGCTGTTATTTTTCAGGGAACAGAATGCATCTGTTCTACTGCAGAAGTTTATTTCTCTTACTCTTACTCATAAAGTTTTGCTCAGGATCCTGGCAGTGGAAAGTACAGAGAATTCCCTAAAGCAAGGTACGAAGCAGAGATAGGAGAAGTGTGGCTAGAGGCTAATAGATCAGCCATTACTGACTTTATAATCCACGTAGACTCTTAAATGCGCTAAATGTCTTGGAGCTGCACTTTTAAAACATTAGGAATGAAAGAACCAGGAAGAAGCTTGTTTTATCAAAGCAAGGAGGAGTGTCTGACACTTAAATGTCACACATAAATGAGCTACATTAGGGAAAAAGGGAGGAAAAATAAAAATCAACCCTTCCAGGACTTCATATTTTTTGCAGACTGGCACAAATATGCACCCAGCAGATACTGTTGAATCCAGTCCTAAAAGTAATGAACGTGTCATTGCCCTACTTAAACCCACAAAAATACCTCAGTTAAGCCTCTGCTTTACTTAAAAGACCCTGCATGAACGCATCTGAAGTAAACACGATTTGAGTGCTTTGACGGTGAAAGCATGGGCTTATTCTTTATATTCCAGAGGATGAAGAAAGTGTCTTGCTTATAGACAGGAACAACAAAAGAAGTCACACTGTTGAAAATCACTTGAAAGAATAACACATCACTAAGTTAATAGCCTGCAATCAAAATATAAACGTACTGCATTTCACTGAGTCTGGATACACATCATTAATCTCTAATGATGTGAGGACTACGTTATGTTTTACTAGGAATGCTTGAAAAACCATGGATAGTCCAAATAAAAGGAAAAAGTTCTGATTCATCCTGTTTCTGACAAATATAAACCTGGAGGTCTGCAATTACGGTGACATCTGAGTTGAAATGTCTATTTAAAGGCTGCATGGGGAACACTGTACCTAATGCTGCCCGACATCTGCTGATGTAAACACAGTTTTTGCCTCCTTTTACACATGTAATATTATTTGAATGAAGATTTTTCAGTTAAGGGTCTGACTCAGGGTGATTTAAAACATTTATTAAAGGAAAACCTTTCACATGAAATAAATCCCATGTAGGCATTTCTCAGAGAAGAATTAGTGGAAAATGAATTGCTTTGCTCTCCTGATTTTATTTTAAAAATAGCAAAAAAGCAATAGCAAGACAGATTTAATTGAAAAGCTCAACATACTTCAGAGCATTGATTCCACATCTTCAAGGGAAATCAGGGTTTTGCCTTTTTGATATAAATCCATACAAAACTGACACCTGAAAGTCTATTTGCAGACACTAAAATCAGTCACTTTGAAAGCTGCATTCTCCAAGCATGATGTTGCACAAAAAACGAAAGGGATCAAATGCAGACTGTACTGAAACCGACTTTTTCAACACCTGGATCTGCCGTGGACCTTACACCTCCAATATCTGCCTGCCAACGGCCAGGCTACGACCGCCAGACAGGAGCAAACTCAGGAGCCGTTTCCTGAGCCGTCCGGGCAGGGCAGAAGCAGCGGCCGCGCACTGGAATCGCGGTAACGGGGTTACAGAGCCGAGTCCGACAGCCCGGGACCGATAACGAAGGGGTGACAGGAGGAGAGCAGTGAGGCCCCATGAGGGGAGGGCCGCCACGGTGGTGATTGGGGGGATGCGTGCGGGCACCGCAGAGCCGAGCACGCGGCAGAGCCTCAGGCAGCCCCAAGCCGCGACGGACACCGCGCAGCGCGGCCCGCGGGGAGCGCAACCGCGGCGCCCCCTAGTGGCCAGTGCTGCTGCCGCCCCGCCGCGCCCCGCCTGGCCCCGGCGCTTGCGGGTTTTGTTCCACCTCCCGTTGTGTCCGCGAACGGCAGAACGGGAGGCACGCTCCGAAGGGTGGGCTCTGCCTGCTGCCTGACCCACGGCGTCCTCCGTCCGCCCGGTCTGCTGATGGAAAGGGGCTTACTCAACGCGTGCTCCCCACGCTCCATGCACATTGCCCGCACCTGCTGTGCAATCGCCATCACGCTCAATGCGCCAGCAACCCCCAAACGTGCTGGAATGAGAGAGAGCTCTTGCACACACGGGTGGTCAGGGAGCAAACGAGACTCTTGATGACTGAGCAAACGATTAACAAGCTCACCCTTTATTAAGCACCAGGACACTCATACAGCAGGTAGGCTTTGGAAACCAGGCTCCGGAAACCAGGCTCCCACTGCCACAACCACTTTATTCCTGAAATCAGCTGCCTCATTCATTATGTAGCTTCCATCCTCCACAGTACACAAAGCAAGTACCAGCTGAGACTATGGTGTCTTAACTACACATCCCCAGTCATCCCCAGAGCACTGCTCATCCCATATCCCAACAGGTACAGGAGTTTTGTGGGGAGGAATTAGAAACTGCATCACACAGCATGCGAGCTGGTTAGAAAAATTAATAGTTGTACTGGCAAGTTCAGTACTTTATGACTGCCAAAGATCTCTCTTCCCAACTACATTTTAAGGTAACATTTGTACCTACTGAAAGATAATGTTTAAATAAGGACATGCTTTCATAACTCCAGCATAAGTGGCATTTACCTGATTCACCGTTTCTTCAATTGCCCTTATATAATGATTAAGTTCTCTGTCCATTGCAGCATATTCTATCATGACTTTTTCCATGCTGTTAACATCCTCTACATCACCTGCAAAACAAAATATATTGTACATGGATGATCAGTTACGTTGTTTTCAGGCAGCATTTTTTCTTTGCAGATACAGAGACAAGTATTAATGCCGTGAGTATCTAAAGCATCTGTAAGGCATGGCAGGTGCTTTCAAACTCTTCGGCATATACTTTTTGCCTATTTTGCAGCTGTGGACCTTGACATTTCTTGGGTAACTTGAACAAATGGCTTACTCAGAAAGACACTTCCCTGGTTTCATGTGAACAAGAGAGAGTGTATGTGATTTCATCTACCAACACCTAGTCATTAGGCAATCGGGATATTTTCTGCAAAAGTTATATTTCATGACTCATCACACTGCTTCAGAAATAGTCAGAAGAGACTTAAATGCCCTCTCAGTATAGTTCAGAGCTATAATTAGACCCCTTCTCCCCAATAAACATAGTTACTGGAAAATCAAAACAGAGCCAGCATTTTATAACACAGGAAATAATGGGATACTGAATAGCATTGGTGAATCAAGCAGTAAAATTTTAATTGTGAAAATCAGTGAATAGCGAACATGTGCTTAGTAATTCACATCCACTTTTATTCCCTTCTGCATTCCTCCTAATCTCACTCCTTTCCTCTCTAACTACACCTCTGCTTTCTCATTCTAATGTTGCTGTGCATCTATTTAGCTGGATAAGGACCCTTCACGGATGCTACAGGGCTGAACAGCCACAGCTGTATCTCCTGGCACATGCATGTACCACACCGAACACTGCCTGCTGCAGGAGGACTGCCAGCCATGAGCCCCTCACCCTTAGAAATTAGAAACACAAGTTTCTGCTCCTCCTGCTCCCATTATTCCCACCCTGCAGTTTCCAGGTAAAGAGAAAACAGCAGAAAGCAGCTGGAAGCTGTGAAAGAGCCCCAAAATCTGCCATGGAGCATTAGGGGTTGCCATTTCATGGAGTATTCTTCTTTAAAACGAGTTTAAATAGCCAATCTGTGCTGTTAATTTGAGGCAGAAAATCATGGTATAGCTTTTTAAATTACTTTTGTTTGTGTAGAAAATGTCTTCTGATCTGGCAAGCTAGTGTGCTTCCTAGGCTGCTAACTATATTAATATGCTAGACCACAGAGATCTCTCTGTGCAGAAAGCTGACATAAAGCATTGTATACGGCCGTCTCAGCTTGAGAGCAAAATCTGATGTGTTGCTGAAACACATCACCAAGGGACAGGAGCTTCTTACCATATGAAAAAAAGATGGATCCAGGAGACAGAAGGAAAAGCGCTAAGATGTATTTACACAAAAAAGTTACATAATAAGCCATACTATTTTGTGAACATGGCAATTAGAGTCATGATGTTTCCCTTAATTAGATACAGGCTTGGTATGTATCCATTTTTCATTAAGTAGATGAATGGATGTTGCAGACACAATCTTGGCATTCCTGCAATTTTCTTCTGAATAATCAGCATTTCTCTCTCCCTTTTCCCTTCCCTCCCACCCAATTTCCATATCCTATCTGGTAACTATGATCATGCTCTTTTTCCTTCCTGCTAGGAAGCATATGAAGTGCCTCCTTCAAGGCTGACACAAATGGCACCCCATGAATCACAGGAAAGGTTTGTGTAGCAAGTAACTGTCATTCTCCTCCCATGGCCAAAATGAATCATACCCACGACATAAGGAAAGTACTGTGGCCTAAATCTTATGTTTTTCAGGGGAAGAGAAGTGCATTGTTAAACACCAAGAGACCTGTATTAACGCCCTATTTCCTGAAAGTTATAAAAAGCTTCAGGTAAAGAATAATAATGTTACAACTTGAGAGATGCATTAAAATAAAGCTCAAAGGGGTGGAACAGAGCTCAGGTATGAGGGATATTAGCTGTAAATACATCCTGCCCTACATTCTTCATGTACTGACCATTCCACCTATCCACTGGCTTGTTTTAAGTCCCTGCGATGTTCAGTGCTGTTTCCCAGTTGCTATTCTTTCATGCACATGAAGTATGTCATATATACTAGAAAACGGCTGAATGTGTCACTAACACATGATCATATCCTGCCCTTGAAGGTGTTATGGACATAAAGATAGATCTGAAGGACTGTATACAGGTCAGTTGTTCTCCATCTCCTATTTCTGCTCTTTGACAGATACTAGAGTCCATTTTCTATCTGCAGTTCAATCCATAGTCTAAAGTGCTGAAAGCTAAGAGAAACTCTCTCATGTTGTTCCCAGCCACTCACCTCCCCATGTCCTAAACAAGATTTAAAAGAAAACTTATATGACAGGCTATTCTACTTGCCTTTAAAAACCTCTCCTTGTCCCACATTACACACTGCATTAACCTACTGAGCATGGCTGTCCTGCTCTCACCATGCTCTCCTTTTCCCTGATGAGCTCAGAGCACTTCTGCCTCTCCCTGGTAAGGAGCAGATGCAGAGCAGAGCTTGGGTGCACATGATGACAAGCTGTGGGTGACTGCATGGGGATATAAAGTTTTACAGCTCATCAAGGCAGGGATCCCAGCACCTTCAATGTTTCCTTACAACAGATTCCACCACAGACTTATCAGAACACACCCGCTGACCTGATCTTACCAGAGAACAAGAAATGAGGGAAAAGAAAAAGTATTTAGATTAGATACAAGGAAAAAGTTCTTCCTTGTGAATGTGCTGAGGCACTGGTACAGGGTGCCCAGAGAAGCTGTGGCTGCCCCATCCCTGGCAGTGTTCAAGGCCAGGTTGGATGGGACTTGGAGCAACCTGGTCTAGTGGAAGGTGTCCCTACCCATGGCAGTGGGTTGGAACTCGATGAGTTTTAAGGTCCCTTCCAACTCAAACCATTCTATGATTCTATGATTCTAAAGATGTATCGCTCCACTCCACTGTCCGACAATTCACTCTCCCAAATCCCACAAACCCATTAGTTTAACAGCGCTACAATATCAAGAAGCATCAAAATTTAATAATCATATCAAGTTTTTGAAAGCTTCATCAGGCACTGTCCATTATGCACTCTGCAAGCCCTGCTGCCACTTAACAGTTGCAGGGGGGGCAGTAGAAATTGATGGTAAAGAGATTCAAAGCACTGTCTTCCAGCAGACTTCGACCACATTATCTGCTGAATAGCCTCCAGCCAGACTTCAGCTACAAAGCCAGCTAACTCTCCAAAGTACTCAAACCTTGCACTCTGCAGGCCAACAACCTAGCTCAACACCAATATCAAAGGCTGGATCAGTGCCTTTCTGTTATCTGATCAAGATTTATCCTAATCTTGTTTCTAATTCATATCTAAGGAATGCATTCCAAACCCTCTGCATATGCTTTTAGCTACTGCCACAAAATACCATCAAAGTTGCATACTATAGTTAAGTCTCCTTGTTATCTAGCCTAAATATGTTGAGTTTAGTAAGCATTTCTCCACAAGTCCTTACCCTCACCTCCCAGAGATTATACATTTTGCAATATTACATCTTTTACTCACAGAAAGCCCAGTTCAAGGCCATAATTTTCATTTTCAAAGGGCCATGTGCATCATCTTAAAATTAGCTGGCTGAATATGCACGCTTCATGAATTCCAGCTTGCAGGACTTTATGATCCCTTTTCATCATGGAAACAAGGATACTATTCTGAAAAGTCTCCCCAGATATTAAATAACAAAATTACGTAAAGAGACTAGCAAGAGTTCAATTTCTCATTTCCAATGAGACCAAAATGATCATGCTCAGGTGCTTTGTTGCTGATTCAAACTGAAATCAATCAGGGCTGGGTTACATATTATGAAACCCAGAGTGTTAGAAATTGCAATAACAGGATAGAGTCAAGTCAGTGCTAGTTTAATACTCCCTATATTAACACTCTCCTAAAATGCCAACTGCTTTTCCAGAACTTGCATTTCCTTCTAACGTGTGAGTTCTTATTTACCTGAGTTCCCTGTATACATCCACAAGTTAACACAACTTCTCAAGATTTATCAGAAGTACCTCTTTTTCTCTGCAAAAGTTACAACATCGGTATTTGCTTATTCAGGGTATTATAGCTGTCCTGCAGCCAATACACAGTTATTCAAAGAAGCAGTCTGTGGTGGAAGTGAGTATCTCAAATACAAAATAGTCTGGAATACCATAAAATTACAGGAAGATCTAAGTCTACAAATATAACAGTCCTTAAAGTGAATGCTTAAGGACAGACATGGATTAACATAAATACATCTATATGCACTCTCATATCTTTATAGTATTGGCTAATAAAAGTTAAATTTTCAATGTAAGGAAACCAGGACAGTCAGTTATGCCTCTCACACTACATATTAGATCAATTTGACTTTCAAAGCTACACACTGTTTTTTCTATCAGGCTCTCCCAGCACTCAAGGCAGAGGAGGAATGGTGTAGCATTGCCCATAAATTTTGACAGCAGATTTCAGACTTTTAAAACACATGTAACACAAACATCTGTCACTTGAGCCAATAGAAACAGCAGTAGTAGGCAGTTGTCTTCATACGCACCAGGAGCAGATAAAATACACACTTTGCCAGCAGGTTTCACGTTACTGCTGACAGCAGAGGAACACAAGCTCCCCAACTCTTTGATTTAGTTCCATGCTCTGGAGGAGAACATACATTCTTAATTCAGGATACAGATAAGCATTTTTGTTGTTGTTTTTAGCAAGTACTTCATTTTCAACACCAAAAGTGCAAAGACACCCTCTCTGTGCTCCCAGTTTTGGTCTACTCAAAACTGTCGGCAGTTCAAGTTGGACAATGCATCTTAAGAAAAACCATTGACCAACCCACTCTCTTTAAGAACAGATTCACAAAACACTCGGAAAAGACAGCAGCAAGATGCCCCTCTACTGTGTCTAGATGCTCATTAAGTGAAAGGAAACCACTGCATGTTTCCCTCCATCTAGATATACTTGAACCCTACCATGGTACATCAGACTATACAGACCAAGAGAAACTTAAGGAAGAGACTGACTGCTTCTGCAGCAACAAGGGTGCATTTCCACTTCTCCTTCAGATCCATGGACATCTCCTCAGAAAACACCAAAGGACATTTCTTAGGAAATCTCATCTCCCTGACCTATAACATATTTTATCTATTAGGCTGCAAAAAAGAGCATAATGCTACAACAATGTTCTAAACTAAAAGAAATTAGAACCGATACAAAGGAACATAAACACACTGGAGAAATCAAATTTCACCTCCTGAATGAGGAGTCCTCACATTAACACCAGAGAAACATCTGAAAGTAGAGTGCCCCAAGATCTCCATGGAGCCCTTTGGATAGGGAGTTAATCATCTGCTAATCGATTGCAATTCATAAGAAAAGAAAAATTATAGCTGATTGGAGGGCCAACAGCCCTATATAATATGCTTTCATATACACAGAGTCAGGAGACTGAGCATGCACAAGTGATTTTTCAGACCAGTACCTCCACCTAGATGCCCATGAAAAGTAGGTATGCCTTCCAAATGAAATTACATTCTGTAATATTCCTCAATATCCAACAACCTTATCTCTAAACCATTCTTCTGGAAGGTGGTTGAATGCTAGTTCAAGTTGAAGTCCTCTCAAGCAAACAAGGAAATTGAATCAGAGCTTCCTATATTCTATCAATGAAAAAAAATCTGAGTTGGAAGAATAAAAGCGAGAGGAGTGTGGGACTTGGAAAGGAAAGACCAGCACAGAACACCACCATTGCCTTGACTGTGCCCACACTTGCACCAGAACTATCACTTGTGACTGATTTCTAAAGTTCCATCTTATTTTTCCATTTGGCTTCCATTAAGAAATTACAAATCAAACCACAATACTTGGATTCAGGTCAAGCATTTTGATGTACCTGAGTTAAGTCTTCTGAGATTTTAGTTCAGAAAGCAAAAGGCCACGCTTTTCAGTCTGGATATGTTTTAGTCAGCAAATGACTGGAAAATATGCTCAATTATACATTTCTCCCTGTTCTGGTTTATTTTTTAAAGTAAGATGAGCCAAGAGTGTGTGTTAGATTACAGACTACTCATGACAAAAAACACCCTCATCTTGAGTTACAAACAATTTCCCTGTAGGCTATGACAGTCTGAAATGGGAAGAGATAAGATTCAGTGACCCAGGAGGCTCCTGCCGATCCCATGGAAACCCAACAACATCATATTGTAGAGTCAGAAATTCAACAGAAGCAGACCATGCAGGGTCCGAGTGCCCACCCATCTTCGTTGCTGAATGCCCAGTTTCAAACATCTCAAGGGCCCAGCATTTCCAACGAGTGGGTGACACACATTCTGAAAACAGAGTCATCTCAGAGTGGGCACAGAGAAGCTGAGGCACCCAGTATTACTAAGCCCTTGTGAAAATACCTTACTTTTATTATTCTATAATAATCATGAAACTTTTGCTCAACATGAAACTCTTAAACCCCGTTGCCTTCTGAACTAGGCCAACAGTGCTTTTGAAAGCAACTTACTGTACTTCTTTGTTCTTCGAGACTACCGGGGAAGGCTAAAATGTCACAATGATCCCACTTTAGACTTGAGAGCAGTAACAAAGATCTACCTTACCAGATATTTCTGCCACAACATCCAAACAGACTGCAACATACAGAAGGGCAATACCTTCAAACACCTATTGACACTGTGGTAATTCCTAATGAAATAAACAGGGTTCTCACACAGAGTTTGATTTAGCAAAACACTCCAACATGTGCTGATGTGCTTTGCTGTGTAAAATCCAAAGTAAAATATTTTTAACACCAATAGAGATGGTTTAATTTAGCTGAGGCACAAAAATAATAAAGTCATCAACTCATCTCTAAAAAATAAAGTTTGCTATGGGAAAAAAAAAAGAGAAAAAGGTCTTTGTATCATAGCTACATATTTTTTGCTACTGTAACCTCTGTATTTGATGAATACAGGTAATGTCTACACACTTCCCCGAATGAAAATGGATGGATATTGACTGAATGAATGAAAATTGACTGAAAATTGAAGAAATCCTTTACTGTGAGGACAGTGACTCACTGGAAGAGGGTGCCCAGAGAAGCTGTGGATGTCCCTTTTCTGGCAGTGTTCAAGGCCAGGTTGGGCAGGGCCTTGAGCAACCTGGTCTAGTGGAAGACGGAGTTGGATCCCCATGGCAGGGGTTGGAACTAAATGATCTTGAAGGTCACTTCCAATGCAAACCATCCGATGATTCTATGATCAAGGCCCATGCAATTCCTGAGCTATTTCCCTCCCTTCAGACAGAAGAGACCAGCACCTGACCAGCACCTCTTCTGCACTTACTGAATTCCAAGGTGACAGTGAGGTTAATCTTCCTTTTACCAATTAGCACCTGCTTAATTTTGCAGAAAGACCAACTTGAAGTTAATAAAGACAGTGTGATAGTAAGCAGAAGCACTGAAAGGAGGATAAAGCATTTACAAGATGCAAGAGTTTCGAGAAGCAGCTCAAGCTCTCATTCCTCAGGCATTTACCCTTGCTGTTCCTCTGTTTCTGCTCTGCTGTCCCTTAGCTAGTATAATATGACAGTATTATAGAGTGGATTATTGACACAATCCAAGCTAAAAATAGCATTCTGTCCTCCAAAATGAAGCCAAACCAACCCCAAACACATGTAACTGAACCTGAGGTGTACATATACAAAGTTGTACCAGGACAATTGAGGGGGTGGCAAACTAGCAGTGCAGAGTTGGGGGGCAGAATAACTTCTTGGTCCAACTTGTTTGCCAAGAAAAAGGTAGCAAAACTACACCTGTATTTTCTAAGCAAGTAAAAGGCACATGTTATCGTCAGAGAGAAACCTGACAAATCTCTAATAAAACAAAGAAAAAAAACCCTCTGTTTTACTAACTATATATACATATATGTCTGCCTCTCTTCTCAGTGGATTTCAATGTATGATGAAATTAAGGCTGAAAACAACATTCACTAATAATCTTAGTGGGAAAGGATTTTCCTATGACTAACAAGCTTCTCGCCTGTGGAGGCGTGGGCATGTCTACACCACACAGTGGAGCACAGTTCTGAGCCCTGAGCTGCTGCTGACCTTGCCTTCCTCAGAACCAGGGATGGGAGGGCTGGGAGTATTTAAAAACAAAGGTCTGGTGCTGTCCTCCCTGTCCCCACATCACCCTCTCAGAACCTGACATGGTAATATTAGAATCTGGGCAAAAATGTTCTTGACATATTTTCCCTCCCAAGGAACAGTGACATATTCATTAAGGTGCTGTAACTCTCTGATCCCTCAGAATGCTTTCTAAAACTACTATTTCAGATTAAGTGTTTTATTTCAAGATGTTTCATGGGCATTTACAATTTCCATAAAAGATTCACAGGCTGCTTTATCACTGATTTCCACTGGAAAAGAATGCAACAAAATCACCTTTTTTATTATTTCTTACGATTCCAACAAGTTAATGAACCTATTGCATTTCTCATCTCAGAGAAGCTCATTCAAAGTGCACCTTCATTACACTGAATGCAGTAGTTACTTGGAATTTTTACCATGTGAAGGAAAAAGGAAATGGGCTGGAAAGACATTTCAGTAAAAAAAAAAAAAAAGTCATTAAAGAAAGGAAAATAAACCCTTTCCATCCAAGACCTTCAGTCTTCTCATAAACGTTATTTCTCTGTCCACAATTAGAAGCAGTCTAGCCCAGAGACCAAGCTAACAAGCCCTCATCAGAGCTTATTTAATCAGATATAATGTTTCAGTAAATACAACTGTCTCAGGTCTGGGCTCAAGCTACCATAATATCCGAGCCTGGTGCAGATAGATCCAATCCAAAATCTAATTGCATAGACTAGACACGCTGCATGTGGCACCACAAGAAACAGGAGGCACATGCTGCATCATCAATGGCTTGGCCAGAAAACAGGGCCATGACGTAGAGCTGTGGGTGCAGTTTCAGTACAGAGGCAGTCTCACTCTCAGTCCCTCTTTGCATACTCCCTTCATACTTCAGGTGTCAGTACTAGTGCTTGTGCATGAACTACTCATCAAACTGGTCCCACTAAAACAGAGCCAGCTGTTCTTTCTAATGCAAGCAAAGCCTGACAAGCAGCCTGCAGTGTGCATGAGCTCTAGGACAAGTTTAAGCAGTAGGACACGTATCAAACAGGAAGGTTAAGATCAAGATAATCCTTCACTTCAAGACGACCCAGCACTGAGTTATTTCAGCTCAGTTTAGTAGTCAGTTTTTTCTATTTCCACACCAAAATTACCCACAGAACCCAAACTAAGTTTCCACAACCAACAGCAACAGCTTCATGCAAACACAAATGAACACTCTTCCAGCACTCAAAATCTAACATTATTGACCTAACATGAAACAGCTGAGGGAGGAAAAATGCCAAAATATGCCTGGGTTTTAAATGTCAAATATTTTGATCAGATACTTCCAAACACACCTTCTTTCTTTTTCTGAACCCCACAGTCTCCCCTTTTTATATTTCTGCTTCTACAACCCTTGGCATTATTGACTTCAGAATTTAGAGAAGCTAATGAGTAGTCACAGACAGAGCAAGGCTGGACTTCAGCTAATAGCTGAGGCATTTGCTGTATTGCAGCTGCAGCAGCAAGCTGCTCAGGGTGGAAAATAAACCCAGTTTTAGAATCAGCTTTTTAGATAAGTCTGGCTAGCAGGGAACTCCACGTTCTACACCACTGTGGGCTGAGCAGTAATGTGTCTTACAACAGAGCTGACACTGGTCCACATACAAAAAGGAATAAACAGAAGATAAATCAGATTCAAAACATACAGCTAACAATGGAAAGTTTTGAATTTTTAGATCAGAAACACTGATCTGGTAGGTCACTAGAAATGGGGAAGGTTAGTAGAAAAAGATGTAAATATCATCTCCAAAGTTTGTTGTAAAATTAAATACTTGCATGTGTTTCAAATATTTTCCAGTTTCTGTTGAAGAGAGCTAACAGACAGAACACAAGTTTAAACTAAAGGAGTCTAGAAAACCAGAGTCTCATGCAAGCAAAGGTTAAGTGACGTTCCCACAAAACATCCAGTTCAGCATTAATCACCTATTGCTACGTACCTGAAGTGCTAACCAAGCAGTAGTACCAAAGCTAGGACTTACAGAGCCCGTAATTCCTCAATATGAAAAAACAAACAAACAAAACCTAACACAAGAAAACCAACCCACAACCTAATCCTCTTAACACAGACAAGGCAAAGACTGCACACAAACTGCAAGCATAATGAAAACCAGCAATTCATTCTGCCTCTAGCAGGGTTCCTTTGCATAAAACCTCTCTGAATTGGCAGATCCTCTTTTTGGAATGGATTGCTGCTATGTGGCATTCATTCTGTTGCTTGCATACTGGTAAGTGACAGAGCTAAATCTTTCCATTGCTGGAATTTCATTTCCAACATACTTCATACAAAAAATTTTTCCTGCTATGAGGAGCAGGAAGAAGCATCATGTGGAAAATTAACATCTCGGTGCAAAAAAGGGCAATGCAATTCTGTATTCCCTGGGTCTCACATATGCACAAATACTTGCGATTTTGAGAGGAAACAGGAATTTGTTTGATGGCTTACAGTACACTACAGATGACGGTCTCTCAGCATGTTTTTAGATAATGCATTTATCTTTGTCTGTAGTAGGAAATAAGTAGCTTTGTGGGGGCCTCATGGCATTTAAAGGGGTAGTTTTGAAAGAAAAAGGAATATAAATTGAAACAGTGTGGAAATGTTCTCTTACTAGATACGAAAAAGTAGAAGGCTCCCTCTGTTCAGTGCTTAAACAGAACTGGTGAAGTATCACACAGCTATCAGACATTGTGTTATTAAAAGAAGTTAAATTCAGAACCATATGACTATGCTTGAGATTTGTGTAGCTGACATGTACTAGTTGAGAGAATTGTTTCCCCTTGATACCAATATGCTTTTGAATTCTGTTCAGTCTAAAATCTGGTATTCTATAAAAGTGAATGGGCCAAATCTGTGCACTAAAATAAGTATGTTCAGTGGAGAAGTCTTGATTACCTTGAGAAACCAAGGCACACTATGTATCTCCAACAAAGCATGGATAGATAAGAGATTCTATGATAGTGAATGATATCTATGATAAGAGAATCTAAAGATATCAAAGAAATACAGAGTGAGCTATGGCACACCTTATTCACTTAAAAAACAGCTGTGAATTACATCCACACCCACAAGTAATAAACCTAAAAAAATAAGTCTTATGAAAATGTCACATTAATCTACCCATAGAGTAAGAAGTCTCCTCACCCACTGCTTACTAAGATGATTAGTAAGGAAATCACAAGTTAAACTTTATTCATCTGCTTAAGAAAAATAGGAAAGAGGTTGCAAGGTTGATTTAACTCAGAAGATATTATTGTCACTTGACATTTACATGCAATGTATAATTCCATTCCCACTTACAGTCTGGGGAAAGCCTGTTAAAATACTTCCTTAATGTGTGAACACTTCTTTGAATTGTGTTCTTTTCATCTGCCACTTTCTCCTTAAGCCAGCTGGCTTCTTTTGTTAAGTACTTAGCAGTTTGAGATTGTCACCTTCTATTAAGTGCTACTGCACACACATATTTCAGAGCACTCTATGGCATTTGTTGATAATGCCAAAATAGTAAGAAGGTTCATACACCCTTTTATCTTTAACAGCTCTAGTGTGAGATTAACCAGAAAGACCACCTCTTTCTTCTCATTTTCAGCCCATGAACCAGTCTTCCTTCTGTTTATATGCCAGACTACTCTTCCCATTTGCAAAAGCTAACACCTTTGTGGAAACTACAGAAGTTGCTTAAATGGAAAACATTATTAAGAAAGCATTTAAATCTTTTTCATCATCTAATGTATGATCAGCATACTGTCCTGATTAATCCTTTTGCTGTGCCTTTCTTATTCCTTACCTCTCCTCCTCTATTACACACGTTTCTTTACCACTGCTCCTCTCCCCTTCTCTTCCACCTCAACCAGTTCCCCACTCCTGCTCTTTTCCTCCCCTGAGCACCTGCTAGTCTGGTTCTTGATTCTTTAACAGTGATATCTTCCTTGTGACCATGGTCTTTGGGCACCACCTTCTACTTTCTCCCATCCTTTTATATAATAGCTGCTCTAACAGATTCATGATTGTTGATCTTCTTTTATTGGCATAAAGGTCCATTAACACACATAAAACCCCCAAAATTAAAAAAACAATAACAAAAACGACATAAGCTCACTAATAGTAACTACTATGTAGCGCAGTTTGGGAACTAGCCTAATGCAAACAACACCTGAAAGACTGCCTGGGGAAGCAATGTGATTGACGGCAGGTTACCTTGGCTATTACTGTATGCCCACACAGACAGTTGTGCTGTATGCTGCTCCATGATGAGAGACAGACCCTTGTTCAACATCTAAACAGGGGTACAGGGATTGTTCTAATTTTGTTTTTTAAAGGGGCTGATTGTATGCTGACAATTTTGCAGATGAATCCCTATCTTCATATAGCACAGTGTATGATTCAGGCAAAGGCTCTTTCTAGACCAACAAGAATGAGACTAAATCCTTGTAATTGCATTCTCCCTCAATAAGTTCTTTTAGTATTTCAAAGAAAGAGTAACACAAATTACTCAATGCCTGGAAAGTGTGACTTGCATCGAGACTGACTAAAACAGCTCAACTTGCAAATTTGAAGTAAGAGATGCTCAAAGGTGACTTGCTCATAACCTACAAGTACCATCCTAAAGATTTCTGAATGTATTGGGCGCTTTGATTATCAGACAGAAACCTAAGAGCCAGTTTTTGAAAACTGAAACAAAACCAATGAAGAAAGAAAACACAAGGTTGAAGTGTTTATTCAGAGGTGGGATGGAGTCTCTGTCACTTTCGCTGGACTGGGGCTTTCATTGTAAATTGTCTTTCCATGAGCAGTTTTAGTAGTACATTTTTTGAATCCATATAATATTTTCTCTCTTCACATAGTATTATTTATTGACCCACAAATAGACGCCAGACTATCCTGCCATACATATGGCTGCAGGATCTACTCATAAATTTCATCTAAGTAAGTGCACATCTTCACTTAGTCCCCTGTGTATATTTTAATAGTTCAAACCATTTCATATCACCTGGTTCTTGGAGATGTGGTATTTCCCATTTGTTAATTTACAAAAGGTGAAGATGCCATCTTTGCAAGGTTGCTGTTTCTTATTTCCCCTGCAAACATATTTTTCCTGGCTACCTACCTCCCACCTTCTCTTTTGTTTTTTATGTACCAACATAACAGAAGGCTCATATTACTTCTAGACTCTTGCAACAGAATTTCCACAAGCACAGAAGACACAAGCAACAACAGAAGTTAATATCTACGGAGGAGTTTGATATATTCATATGTTCGTACATCCTCTCAAATCACTCCTGACACCTCTTTTTATAGAAGGGAAACTTAGCCTAGTGAACTTCAACGACTTGCCCAAGGCCACAGTGCAAATGCCAGCTTGAAAGCACAATTATTCCTAGCCTGAAGCAAAATCAGACTTGGAGCATCTCAGTTCCTTTATCTCTTTCCTGTAATGCTGTTACGAGTTCCTCATTCTTCTTGAGAGAAAATGGTGGGGGAGGGAGGGGACAAGGAATGAGAAAAGAAGAAAAAAAATAATCAATGAAAAGTATAATAAAAAATATTCTAACTGTACAATCTGGACAAGCAACCTCTGCCTGTCTTCCACAGGATGAAACTTCATAGGTCTCAGTATCAGCAATCGTAAGGAACACACAACTTTTCAATGAGATTCTGACTGATAAAGCAAACACTCCCATTTAAATTCGTGGCATTTAATCAGTACAGTACAATTCAGGCATTTAATCTTCATTCTTCACTAGAGTGTCTGCGGGCTGGATAATACTGCTGTAAATGCAAACATGTCATAAAACCTGGATTTTAGTCAAAGTGCATTTTTAAGGGTTTTTTTTAAATTATTTTCATTTGGAAGTATTTCAAACTGCTCAACATTAACTCTGCAGGCACTAACAAAAAAGTTAGGGTTTGGTTTTCAAAAAAGAAAGGTAAAAAACAGACACAAGTTCTTGAGCTCTTGAAAAGAACAGCATGGGAAGAGTGTCCTGGTTTTATTGATAAACACAGGGGATCAGGATGAAGGCTTCAGAATCATAGAATCACAGAATAGTTTGAGTTGGAAGGGACCTGCAATAAGCAGGGACATCTTCAACTAGATGAGGTTGCCCAGAATGATCACATCTCCATTAGGGCTTCTTTCATGTTTTGACCAAACACTGAGAACATGTCAGCACCATGCTTACTTTCAACACAGATAACTCTTTCTTTAATGGAAATAATCAAGAAAAGAAGTACAACTGCTTTATATTCTTGATCTTTCTGAGTGCTGCCGACCCCAGGGCTTTTTCTACTTTTGTGGATTCCTCCTCCCTCCCCAGTTATTTCAGCACACAATTAGACCACTGAAAGCTAAATACTCATCTATTTAAATCAATAAAAATTAAAGCCTTCAGAGTGGGTTTTTCAAAGCCCACACTACTTTCTATATATACTGTATGCCTCTACATTTAAACAGGATTTAGCAGTATTTTCTTATTGCCACATTTCTGTGGCAGAAATATGGTGATAAGAAAATGACAGATTAATATACTACAGAGAATATTTTCATAGCATAAATTACTCAGATAAAACATCCCTCTCTGGCTTATGTTCAAAGAGGTTGATTTATCTTTGCGCTAAAGAGCCCACACAAGACCTCTGCAGTACTTCATAGTATTTTGAAGCTGGAACAGACCATTAGGATCATCTATTCTGATCTCATGCATAGTAGAGGCCAAAGAACCTCACCCAGCAATTTCAAGCCTATAACTTACAGCTGTAAGCTCACTCATTCTCTCAAGGTTAACATCACTAGCATGCACAGGGTCTGCAAAAAGGTCTGTACAGCATTTAAATCCCACTTACAATCTATTTTGAAGACTGCTGAGAATTTATGAGGTCTATGACACAGAGAAATTTATAGTGACTATGGGTACGTGAGGTAACCCACCAGGTGACTGCAAACCTCTCTAACTCATAATGACCTTTGGGGGAGAAAATTCCTTGGGAAAATACATAAGAGAAAAGCATAAATATGCACACATACATATGTATGAATTTATTTGAAACAGATACTATGTGAACCACCTACCAAAACTCAAAAAAGAAATTGTGCAGTTTTCATCTCAGCACTCACAAGAGTTCTGACAAAAACTGAGATTGTCCAGAGCACAACCTCCTGTTCAGGTGTAAGCTGTCAGTATGTTTCCATGAGAGTGCATCAAAGACAGTTATTCACCAAGCTAGCTTGAAATCAAGACTGTATTTCACTCTTCATGCAAGGGTAATTGTACAGAATGCAATGATCTGTATTATGCACGAAGTACCAATACAGCCTTAAAAAAATCTATGACCTAATGATATGAATTCTCTTTCTCCACTATTAATCCTCCATTTGTACTTTAGTGTTACGAAATGCAAGAGGACGGTGATAGGGCACCAACACCTCTAAATCCATTCTTGGAGTGAGTTAGGGTAGTATCAGCACAGCCGAGCACAGCAGGTGACAGAGTAAGGGCACAGGATGCAGGAAAAGGCTTTGCTGCCATCTCATGGGTCCTTTCTCCTTCCAGAACTGCAGTAGCGGAGGAACAAGGATGCTTGGATGCACTCGGCTTACTGAGTACCCACAAGAAGAAAGAGCCAGCAGAACAAAAGCATGCTGCTTAACATAGCTACCTTCCCCTCGCTGCACTCTGTTCTTTCTGCAGTCAAAATTCCAGCTTGGAAATAAGAACAATCCCACATATTTGTCTCTTCCCACTTTGTAACATTACAGACTATGGTCTGGGTGGTTTCTGGATAAATATAAAAGAACACAAATCTTTCATTACAAGTCAGTTTTTCCAGATTTTGAAACGAGGAACATTTCCAAATGCACATTTTTTTTTCAGACAGCTTCTTTGAAGAACAGAGCCTTCAGAATTCCAGCAATGGGCTCATCCGTGCTGGCTCTAAAAGTTTTAAGTCATTTTTACACTATAAATACTGAAGCTTTGAGATAGGACAAGAAAAAAACCAAATCCAACCCTCTCTCCTCAAAATATTGGTATTAACTGAACAGCATCATTCACAAAAGCTTTTCACAAGAACCCAACCAGTCCTTTGTGATTCAAGAAATAAAATTACCTGAAGCAGAAACACTTAAAGTGTGACACCATTTACCTACTCCAAGAAAACACAGGTATCTCCCTCACTGTTAGTTGAAAGGTTAAATACCTACAATACAATTCAGAAACCACAATGTAATAAGAGGATAAGCACAGTAACAATAAAAAAGAACATCTCTCCTAAAAGGATGGAATCTTACGTGAGGGATTGGAAGGAAAGAAAAGCATTCCTGAGAAAGGGAGACTGAAGCATTTTATCTCACATACCCCAAAATGCAAATTTACTTTAGAAACCAGGAAAAGAACCTTCTCAAGAAGATGTCATTTTGGTGTCTACACAGAGCTTGCGCATGCCACCAGTGAGTACCCACAGAGGCTGGTGTAGCAACAAACCAGAGCAGTTAACAAACAGCTTCTGACAGATAAAAGTCTGGGGTTACAAAGAAACTTCCTCCGTGAACAGCTTGGTTTGGCGAGGGAACTCTTGCAGCTTCACAGGAAGCATCTGGTAGAGGCTAACAGAAGAGTTACTGAACTTCACGGATCACTGGTTTCTCTTCATTTTCTATAATACCCTCTCTCATAGCTAGGAAACATTTTTGTACAGCAACCATCAGTAAAAAGCCATTTATCTCCAGGATGGACTCTGACATCCTACACTAATATTCTCTAACAAGAAAAAAAGAAAAAAATCCTGCAACCCTTACTTGGAATTTACTCAAACTTAAAGCCAAAGTAAATTCTGACACTGAGGAACACTCTTGGGGATATCAAATCCAGGTAAGACTGTTCCCTCATGTCCATATAGAAGAAACAGATTGCTTAATTCTAATGCTGTTCCTATACTGCATTTAAAACTCCTTGCTCTTTGTTTTCCATGAGCAGCTTCACAGATACGTAGGATCACAAGGAAAAAACAAGATTGGATTCTTCATGCAGGGTCCCTACAACACAGGCCACAGCATTATGAAGCCACTGTGAGGTGGTGAGCAACCTAACAAAATCATAATTCATACACAGAGAAAAGTAGGATGCACAAGCAAGCATCGTGACTTCTTATCTTGGCAAGAACCAGATAGCAAGTCACAATTTAGTCCTGATCATTTCCTCAGAAACCAGATCTTCATACTGCCTCTTACTCCAGCAGGTTGCAAAGTGTCCTTCCAGCCTCCATACTATAACCTGTCTACAGGGCGAGTACCTCATGGTTTGATTATTTTTTATGAAGCACGATGATCTCTAACACCACAGAAACTAACAGAGCATGAGAATATCACAAGCATAGGTGTCAGCAGGTTTATTTCTGGATCCCATAACAATCACATCATGGTCATCTCATGCACAAGAAGTTTGCCAATATTAAGACTCATGTTATGCTATGGCACGACAGGAATCCTGCATTTGAATTTTCAATAAAGAATATACTAGGAAAAAAAAAAAAAGGAACAATAGAAACAAACTAACCAAACCATTTTCTATTCAAACACAGTTCCATCCTTATAATGGAGTTTGCACTATCCAAGTAGGAGTAATTTCAGGTCAATGCCAGAGAAACTTTCACCAAAATATCTCTTTTTCTCAGTGATGAATGAACTTAGGATGTTCAAGTCTGACTGTTACAAGGTTGCTGCAACATGTCTAGAAAGGCACTGCTTGTAAAAATAATGGATATGCCATAGAAACTCATGAATCAAGTGTCTATGAAAAGGCTGCCAATAATTCCATAAAACTAGGCTAAACATCTTGTCTAGATTGTCTACACTTCTTCCTATGTCAGCAAGGGTCAGCAATGTTCAGAGTGATTCCCGTTTAACACCATTTTAAGAGAGCAATGAGAGAAATTAAAGTGTGACGCTAAATCCACATGGAAAGAAGAACCCATGTTACCAACTACAGTTTAGCTGATATTTAACAAGAATCATGATACAAGGGGATCTGAAGTAATCTGAAGGAAAGCAAGCAGTCATTAAAGAGAGGACACTGCACATGTGAGATGCAGAGCAGCACGCATGAGGTAAAGCACAGACAGCTCTGGGGCAAGGGGAACAGACAAATGGGATAAGCAGCCGGAATTGAGGTAAGCTCTTCTGGCAGAGACAGCAGGTTATGCAAGAGGAAACGAGCCGACAAGCAGGAAAAGCCAGAGCTGTAAAGGACTAACTTATGCTGGGGAACATGCCAAAGAATGGTATCACTAACACTCTGCAAGACACATGGGCCTGCCCTGTTCATACTGGTGAGCAGAAGAATCCTTCAAAGTGTGGAGAAAGGGAGGAGGAATTGTCAAGCAGCCCCTGATACTGCTACAGGAAGATCACTGCTATGTAACACAGATGGCTAGCAGCCACAAGCAGCAGCTGATCATGACATTTTAGGGCAAGGTTTTGGAGAAAAAGCAAAGCAGCTCATTTTTTCCCTCCAAAGTGAAAATAGAGGTCAGGTGTAACAACTGCCTCCCACCCACCTATTCTACACCCCAAGGCCTCTATACTTTGTATGTGTATGTGGTTGGAAGAAAGTCCCAGACGTCAAGGAAGCATCCTGCTCTCTACTGGAAAACCTGACCAGTTAAATCTGTTAATGCTTTAAAATTATTTTTGGAAGTTTTACATTAAGAAGTTCTTATCTCCTTGTCTGTAGTTAGCATAGCCTCCAGACCTCCAAGTTACTTCCCATTTGGACATTCCTCCCCGGTCCCACACAGCTTTGGCTCAAGCCCATCCAAAAGCAACAGCCCCTCTGAAGAGCCAGCTGCTGGCCTGGGAGGCTGGAGGTTACCAGGAGTTAGTCTTCTTCATCCCCGACATTACAATTAAGAGACATTGCCAAACAAGTACTGACTTAGTCAATTCTTTTTTCAATCACACTACTAAAGCTCAAGAACAGACTGAGGCTAAATTTAGGAAGATGCAAATTACAGTCAAACTTAGATGATTTTACTTGCATTATAACTGATTTTGAACAATGTCACCTTCAAATTCACATCTCTATTAGAACTCGAATCCAGCAAAGGATAGAAGCATGTGCTGAAGCTTTAAAATATACAGACAACTCTGAAAGTTGGTGTACAGCTCTGGAATTTCAATACATCCTTTCCTTCAGTATTTTGCTAGGCTGGATGACAAAATATTCAAGAATGCTTTGTGCACAGGGAGGGCATACTGAAATCAACTGTGCATAGTCTGTTTTTCTGGTTACATGGGGGTTTTTTAATGTTTCCACACCATGATGATGTTCTTGAGAGAAGAGAAAAATAAGACCTTTAGACAAAGTCAGTATTTAATCAGTAGAAAGACTGGGATGGACGTATAAGTTATCTTTTTTAACTCATTAAATAAAATGAGCTTTTAAATTGGCTGTTTCCCTTTGACATTCAGTTTGGTGAAACTCATTTGCACCTCTAGGTACAGATCCTTAATCCCTTACAGGATCTCTTTAAATTTTATCCCTTTGCCAGCACATGCTCACACCACCATGAACATGCTCAGTGATAAAAGTCTGCAGGTTCTCAATAGACAGGGAGATCTTAATCAACAACTCAACTTCATGGACATCAACAGAGTTACTTAAAAAACAAAAGGCTTTCAGGATCAGATACATTAAAATTACTCTTCAGCTAAATTAACAGCAGTTAACGCAAACTGCTTTATTTTGCTCAAGATTTGTACACGTTCATAAATGAGCAATGCCTGACCTGAATACTTAACACTAGTAATTTCATAAATCCATACAGGACTAGAACAAAAGAGACATAAATGTGTTAGTGGACTAAGCAATAGGATCACTGATGAAATTGAAACTTGGTTAACTGCAATTGGCAATGAACATTACAGTAGTCTCTCATCCTTATGGCACACTGTGAACAGCGGATTCTTTAGACAAAGAGACTTGGAAGTCACTGTGGTTAGAGCTAACTTAAGATTTATCTCCAGAGTGCAGCAGCAGTGAAGAACATGCTAGAAGGCACAAAAGGGAGGTAGTACAAAGCTGGGAACAGATTCTGAGTGTTTGTATCATTAAAGGCCTCACAGACATTTCAGGCTGTTTCAGTTCTACTGCAAAGTTATTTTCCTTTTGACTTCTTCATGTGAGGTCTGTTTTTATTTACAATTCCAACTGAAAATCTGTATTTCCATATTATCCCTCACTAGGATTCTCAAAACACCTGACAGCATTAAATAACGCTTAAATGGATAGGAATAACTTTAAATTTACTATTGTGTACTGTAAACTTATGTCAAGAGAACTATCTGTTTAAGTAGAGATTAATGTGAATCCGCCTAGAAATATTGTTAAATCTTTCCATTATTTATATGAAATAGGAAAGCATTTTTATTAGTATTATTATTTTGTAGACAGAAGTAAAACAAACTCATTCAAGGTCATGGAAAATTAGATTAATTGGTACATTCTGTCCTACATTTCAAAATGTGGGACCATGTGATGAGAGGCTATAAATCTTTAGAGATCTTCAGTCATCTCAATTTCAATTCATGGTAATGAAATTTATTCTCTTGTTTTCCTGGATTTCTCTGACCACTATTTATTGCAATGCTACCATGGTTAATTATTTAATTGAACCCCTCTTCCCCCATCAGTTTCTCTAACTGTTGTTTATACTCCTCAGAATAGCTGTGTCCAGTGAGATTACTTTATCTTCCCAGAACAGAAAGTCAAAAGCTATCAGGAAAAATACCAAGTTAATAGGAATTGAGCACAATTAATGTGTAGACGAAGAAAAGGCAAAGCGTCCCAAACCTGATAACTGCATCCAAACTAAAACCTCTGTTGTTATTGACAGAAAGGAACGGCCTCAAGTAAGTTAACAATGAACAAAGTGTTTATTTTTCTGAATATAATGCATAGATATACATAGGGCCCTTAAGCCAGAATAAATTTAACTAAAGCAGCACAGTAGTGATCAGCAGACACAGTAATCAATGGTAGCATCAGTACATGCACTGGCTTGCAGCCATGCTACCTTTACCCAGAAACAGATTAATTCATTTAAGCAGGACCCAAGTGAGTTAGGAGCTAGACAGCAGCTTCCTAAAAGGAATTATGGTATAGAGGGGAAGGATAGTCTTAAGTCAACAGGAGGCATTCTCCATATGAAATGACTGTTGAAATGAAAACCCAGTTTGCTTTAGTTCTGAAACTTTCAAACATTATGTTAAAATAAAGTGTGGAAGGTCTATTGTGGTATTTACTCATGCGTAAGCAATCTAATCTGATGTCCCTGATGTCCAACCTCCATCTGTCTTCTCCAATAAAGTTTCCACAGTTGTTTCAGTAAGTTGGAGGAAATTTTCTTTTTCTGTTTTGGATTATGACACAGTTATAGTGTTTCCATATAGAAAACTTTTATTCACCCAAAAGAGTTTCATTTCAGTGGCGGTGAAGTAAGTAATCCCTGTAGCCATTATGTACATCACAGAGATCTGAGAGGCTTAGCCAGAGTTTGCAGAGCATCCAAAATGTCTGAAGAAAGGGTACTATAGATTATGAGGTTATTAAAACTCATGGAATATCCCAAGCCGATTCCTGCCCACAAGTGTGGTACCTCTTCCTATCGGCAGCCCTCTGGTTTCGTGATCGAACAAGTAGTTTCATTTCCTCTTTATTTAATGTAACACCACCACCATCTGCTTACAAAAATTTAAAACAATTCTGAGAGGATTTTATACATTCCATAACCAGTGTAAAAGTCCTTTGTTCTCTGGATGGTTTAACTGGAGAGAATTTTAAGCTACTCAGAGCGCATGGTCAAGGGACAGGTAACAAGGCCAATTCCTTTACAACGCTTTTTGTAACTTAAATGAAGGACTGCTTACTTCCTATCTTCTTCTGCCCCCTAGTGAGCATTGATTTTCACTCCATCTGAACAATTACATGGCTGCTTTACAATTTACGTGCATATAGAAGTGATGAAACACCAATCTGTTTTCTTTTTACAGCCTTCAGAAGCATTCTCCATACCGTTTCTGACTTAAACAAGTCAGAAAGCAAAGACCCTTTTCTAGGCCTACAGTACTAATATGCAGGGAGTGATTTTTACTGAACAGGGATATCATAAAGTCCCTTTACACATTGTCAAAGAAAACTTAAATTTGTTAATTTCTATTTCTTTATTTTACTAGAGCTCCGAAGTTAGAAAAATCACACACATGTTCTTTAACAAATCACTGTTTAATTGTTAAAAAATATAAAGAAAATAAAGAATGATGGTGTTTGCTGCCTAGAAAGCATCTCAAATACAGCATGAGAGCAAACCCACTACCCTACCTAAGAAAGGCAGGAAAAGTGACCCAGTTAGATCTTTTGATCTAACTTAGCATTAGGTACATTTATAGGAAGCCCCTCCATGATAATGCATTAAGCAGTAGTCAGTCCAGCAAACACTATTGTGCTAGTTAACAAATATACTTACCGGTATTGTTTTCAGGATTGGGCTTGTGGAGAATAGGAATGAAGAGAGGAAACAGACATCACTTACTGCACTAACTTTGCCTGCCTTTTCAGTCATGTATCTTCAGATGTAAATTCAGTTTCTCTTTACTTGCTATGAACATTTTTGGTACTATTCCCAAAAACCAGCATTGTCCAATATGAAGGACCAAGGGAACAAAATACCTTCATAGGAATAACGCTCGTAAAATAAAATACCAGTCACAATAGAATCCTTTGCTCCTACAAAGCCTGGCAATGAAACCTGTCAGAAGCTGGACAGTTAAATTTTGTAAAGGAAATGAAAGCAAACTGCAAATGGGATGAGAGCAAGAATACAGAAACATTATCTAATGCTGGCTCAAATTTACATTAGTATTTGCCTCAGAACACAAAGGCCAAGTAGGATAGATGAGTAACAATTCTAGAAATAGAAATCACCACATATGAGTTGGGGCAAAAGCTGAACAGTCAAGCCTGGCAGATGAGATAATGCTAATTCTAAAACATGGAAAGTATCTGTTTACTGGAAGTATGTTATGCCACAGAAACCCTGTATCTTTCCTAATGGCACTGTGGAAGGAGCATAAAAACTTCAAGTCCCAGTAGTCAGGGGAGTGAAACAAAGGAAGGAGCTTCACTCATTTGTTCCTTGTACACACATACCTACACCTGCAAGGAAAGCATAGAAGTGAAGACAACTATTGTAAATAAAAAATTCACCATGAACATCAGATCAAAGAGGTACAGCTACAAATCCAGGTCTGGAATACCCTTTCTGTAGAGAAATGGGATGGACTATGTTAAAAGGTCATGCTTGGTAATGCTATCAACTATGATTCTACAGGAAAGTTGCCCCTGCTAAAGTAAAAGCAGTCTTTTGGTCTAGGAGCTGTTTTCCAGCCACATGATATAACTTAACCGTAACAATGACCATAGGTATTTCATCAAGAGCAATCTCCTCCTCTCAGGACATGGTCTTTTTGACTACTAAATAAAATGGAAAATACAATTTCAAGATTGCAATTGATGATTAATGTGTCAGAAGTAGGTGAGGAAGGTAACAGTGTTTCCTGGGAGTATAATGCACAGACATCCCAGCAGCAGAGCTGCACAATGGAGCTTTGCCTGCTTTTCATCCCTCCAAAAGGGAATGCAACAGAGGCTTCTACGGAAAGGTGGGATTTTATCAAAACTTTGGATTTTTGTAAGAATAACTCATTTCTGAGTATCATTCTGCAGTCTTGGGACTGAAGGGATTCAGTACATTCAGTGTATTTCCATGTATTGCTATGGCAAAGTAGAAGAGATGGTGACTGCAAAAGCAAAGAGGAAACAGATCTGGTTATACCAGTTCTACCTCAAAGGGAATCCCCAGCTGACTATTCATACAAGCTTTCCAGTCCTCTACCTCACTAGAAATGACATGTCTCTAACACCACTATGGATAAAAAGGTCAAAGGAGAGAAAACTATCACACTAGACATAGAGAAAAGCTTTCATAGTACACAAACCTTGGCTAAGTTGAGTGCAAGATTCATAACAACAGCAAACATTTTGTTTCTCATTCTTTACTCATAATTAGCTGTTTGGGAGCTTTAAAGTTTTTATTGTTTTATTAGTGAAAACATTATCGCAGATCTAAGACAGAGAAATGGGATATCTAATGTTGCCTTTGAAAAGTAGCTTTGCAAAGTACCTGTTATTGTGAAATAGCAATGATGACTGTTAGCAGTGATTGCAAGTTTAAGGTACCCCACTTTGCAATGCCCAAACTGAAACATGCTAAAAGGTCCTGATTTTCAGCAGTGAAACAGACAGCATTTTAAGAACTTCTATACCAACAGCTGTCTCATGCTCTGTACTCAAAACTAGTAGCATGACTTTAATATATCAAATAAAACACACACAAAGCAGCAGTATTAGAATGAAAAGTCATTCTATTCACCCACTTAAGAGGCCTTCTCCATCTCTTTCAGCAATGTTAAAAGATTTTACAAACCTGTAAGGGCAGCAAACCCTGGAACAGCATTAGTCCTGGGAGTTATAAAGCTGGGACAATGTTTGACTAGTATTTACATTTTCACTGAATTTATCATTTAAGACAATAAAGTGATTGGAATGAAAACACCCTGGTCTAGCCAGAAGAGCTACAGTTCCTATAATAAACACAAATATTGACAGTAACTAAGTCAAAATACATAGGCCTAGGAGTCATCTGTCAGGTTTAGGATGCAATACAAGGGAGAATATACTTACTGAAACTTTCCACAAGATCAAGGGCAACGTGAGTAGCAATATCCATTCCAGTATTTATGTAAGACTGGCAGTTTTTCAAAGATAAAAGACAGGAATCCACATTGTTGAATGAGATTCTTGCACCTCCTGGCATCTTGAAATCGTTACTCTAGAAATAACAGATACATTTTGAATGCAGCTTACACCCAAGGAATTTGGGAGAGAAAATGGAAGTACACATAGCTAACCATAACACAATGTCAACAGAACCACTGAAACGTCAGAGAACAGGGATGAAACCTTAGCTCCTAAGATGTCAGTAATTTCAGTGGAACTGCAGTTCACCAGAGATTTTCAAATCACCTCCTGTTCAATATTAAGCAGAGCTACACCACAAAAAACAACTTGCAGTTTTCATCTGTTCACTCCTATTACTAAACCACAACAAGGTTCAAACACAGTGATTACGTTCGCTTGAAAATTACTGCTCTGTTTCAGATCCAAAAAAGCCCACATGCCTAAAAGCTTGCCTGTGTTTTCTAGGCATATTATCAATTAGGCTAAAAAGAAATATGACTTCTCACATCCAACTCAGCCTCACTAACTAAAAAGGTCTGTTTCAACAGTTGGCCCTTAGAACAAATAATCTAACAAAGGGCCACTCTTATAAGAATGTACTTAACAGTAAGACATCTGGCACAACAACATTTAAGTAAAAGCCCACATTACAAATGTTGCCTTCTTACTCCAAAGACGCTACAAATTCTAAGTACCAATGTTCCATTAGCACAGAATAGAGTCACATAGAAATCATGTTCATCTTCTTTAACACCATCTTCTTTCCAATGCAGACCCACAACCTACAGCAAGGGTTAACTGCTTCTCCTCTGTCACTAATACAGCCTTGGAGTGGGTTTGCTTATGTTGTATCGATGTGCACTGTTCACATCCGTTGGCTCGTTCTCAAAAATTCCAACTTCTGTCTGCTCTTCCTTCTTCATGCTTTGCCATAACTTGCTCAGACAGCTTGTAGCTAATCTAAGAAACATGAGCCTGATGTGGAGAATAACAAAAGAAAAACAACCCAAAAGCCTTGGATAGACAGAAATACTGCATTAGTCCACGCAAAGAATAACTGATATGTTCAAGTACTATACTGAGATCATATATATGGTGGAAGTAGAGAATGGAATCCACAGCCAAAATTGGGGTATACCAGAAGTTTCATCTGAATCGTACATAAAATAACAAGGGCATTGTTCTATCAATAGCAGCCTTTGACAGGCTATAATCCAAAAGAAAACTGGAAAATATCTAAATAGAAAGAAGAGGACAAAGCTCTGTCCAAGCTTTGCATACCTAAGGCTGTATGTCCCTCTGTTACTTTCCCTGGGACTTCAGAACTGCATCTTACACTCACCCTAATTTGAACAATGTTGCCACATTCCTCATGAATATTAAGCAGACTGAGGCCTGAATACCTGTTGCCATACCCTTTCCTCTCATACAATCATAGAATACCAGGTTGGAAGGGACCGCAAGGATCACCTGGTCCAACCTTTCTAGGATGAAAGGCATGATGTAGACTAGAAGTCCCAGCACCCTGTCCAGATGATCTTGGAAGTGTCCATTGTTGGTGAATCCACCGCTTTCAGCTGTTACATTATGTAACTCTTTCTAACTTTAAAGCATTCAGTTGCCCTCTTAGCAAGACTATTTGCATATAATATACAAGACTATTTGTATAGAACATCTGCAATCCAAAATTACACTATTAAATAGCCACATAAAATCGTGTTAGGAGCTTTATCTTTCTGAGCTCATCAAAGTTAACAGTAAGAACCTAATTCCCTTCTTGAGCTTGGTAAATCTCACTCACTGAGAAATCCTGCTCTCTTTGGGAAATGTCACACATACACTGTGAAAGGTAAGAATCTGAAAGAAAAAAAAAACAACAGTGAAAAGTTAAAAAGGTTTTTCACTGTCTTGGTGCTTGTGGAAGCACAGAGCAAACTACACAGGGACAGGAATTAATGTTTACAATATTAAAACGTATCATTGCATGGGTAGTGTCATCTTCTGGATGTCTTTTGGAAAGTAATTTAAGTACTTTTGGACACATTTTCCTTTTTCTTTTAATAAAAGATTATTTTTACTTAGAAACTGTTCATGTTCCCAAGCAGAGATTTACTGTTGAATTTTCTAAGTGAAGTCTTCAGTTTGCAACTGTCTATTCTGCATTCAGAGTCACAGCCACACTCCTCACTGATTTGGTCCCACAGCAGTGTTTTTAAGGCACTCTGTTTTGCCTCGAAGGGCTTCAACGGGTGCACCAACGAAGCACTTAGAATTTGCAACTAACGAGGCAGGCTTCTTTCTTTCAACAAGCGATCAAATGGTGCAAGCAGGATTACAAAGCGGCAGACTTAAATTACAGTCCCTGTTCTGCCACTTAAGTATTTGTGCAAATGTCCTGATTCCTCTACGCTTCAACATCCCAAACTACAGCGCAGAGGTAAGAAGGAAATGTTGCTTTTATAACACAAGATCTGTAGGTGACAAGTGCTCGCTGACCACCAGGGTTAACGGCAGACACACTCGGTGACCATCCATTATATGGAGACGCTACCAAGTGGGACAAGAGCCCACCAAGCAGGAAGCCCCACTCCCACAGCGCTCCGCCTTACCGTCCTACCCCATCCATGGCAAACCAGGGCAGCGAACCCAGCCCACCCTGCCCCTTGCCAACCGTGCACAGAGAACCCCGCTTCCCCTCCCCGCCTGCCTCAACCCGCTCCCTCGGCCGGGACAGAGGCCGGGGAGGCCGAAGGCAGCCCGGCGCACCAGCAGCGGCTGCTGCTCACCTAATCCCAGCCGCCGCGGCCCGCAGGCAGCCCCGCACCGACCCTCCCGGCGGCAGAAGCAGCGTCCGGGGAGGCGGGCCCGGCGGGCAGCGGAACCGCCTCATCACCCTGCGCCTCTCCGCATGACGGCGCCGTCATGGGATGGGCGGGCTCGGCCGTACAGCGCCGGGAGCCGCCGCCGCCGTCTCCCTCCCCGCTTCCCGGTTTCGCAGCTCCCCGCGGGTGCGGCCGTAGCTGAGCACCCCCTCGATGCCGCTGCTTACCGCGCCGACGGCAGGGCAGGGTGAGCCGAGAGGCCGCGGCGTGAGGGGAGTCCGCGGGAGCTACGGGCGGGGGAACGGTTGCCGACGGTTGGTGGTTGCCCGAGGCGGGGTTCAAAGCGGGAGGGAGGGCGCCGGCGGGAGCGGTCTAACGGCCTGGGAACACGGAGGTCAAACCTCAGAGCCCCGTCCGAGTGCTGCGGGGTCCGGAGCTCGCACTGGGCCTGCGGAGGTAGCTGGCGGCAGCGCCGATGCCCCTCACGTCGGCTGCCGGTTCTCGTGTAGGGATGGGAGAAGCGCTGTCATAGAATAGTCAGGGTTGGAAAAGACCTTAAGAGCATCCAGTTCCAAACCCCCTGCCATAAGCAGGGACACCTCACACTAAACCATGCCACCCAAGACTTCGTCCAACCTGGCCTTGAATATTGCCAGGGATGGAGCACTCACAACCTCCCTGGGCAACCCATTCCAGTGCCTCACCACCCTCACAGGAAAGAATTTCTTCCTTATATCCAATCTAAACCTCCCGTTTGTTTGGTGGAAAACCAAGCCAACTCGTAACTGCCAGTAAATGTTCTCACTTGGAGTATTGTATGTAAGTCTGTCCCCAACATAAGGACATGCAACCCGGTGCAATGCTACAGGCTTGAGGAAGAGTGGCTGGAAAGCTGCTTGGGAAAGGACCTGGGGATGCTGACTGATGGAGCTGAACATGAGGCAGCTTGTGCTCAGACAGCCAAGAAGCCAACAGCATCCTGGCCTGTATCAGCAATATCGTAGCCAGCAGGACCAGGGCAGTGGTCATTCCCTGTACGGGGCACTGATGAGGCTGCACCTCGAATCCTGTGTTCAGTTCTGGGCCCCTCACTACAAGAGAAACATTGAGGTGCTTGAGCCGGACTGGAGAAGGGCCATGGAGCTGGTGCAGGGCCTGGAGCACAAATGTGATGGGGAGTGGCTGAGGGACCTGGGGGGATTTAGTCTGGAGAAGGCTCAGGGGGGACATTATTGCTCTCTACAACAGCCTGAGAGGAGGATGGAGTGAGGTGGGGGTTGATCTCTTCTCCCAGTAACAAGTGATAGGAGGGGAAGAAGTGGCTTTGATGCGCGGTTAGACTCCACAACTCGTTGTAAAGTAGGTATGCTTTTTATTCAGCGCTGAGGTGCATGGGGATAGCTCCTTCAAAGCATGCACACCTCAGTGTTGTTTCCCTCTACGTTTATTCTCTAAAGTTACACATATTCGTAAGGTTACTTGATATGCCTATACATATTCATTATCTCTCCCTGCTTCGTATTATAATGAACTAGAAGGTCCTTTGAGCCTGCGCAGTGCCCCTTCTGGTCATGGGCAGGGATCTCGAGATGAAGTAAATGAGTCTTCCTGTTCTTGAACTTTTCACCTTTTAGTCTTCACGCATGCCCTCAGGGTTTGGTCAAAGTCGAAACCACAAGGTTGGTCTTCACTGGTCTTATCAGTCCGTTTCTTCCCGTAATCAGTAGGACCAGGCCTCTGCTTCTCCCCCTTATCAATAGGAGACAATAGGAGTCCTCCTTAACTTTTCTCCTTTTAGTCTTCATGCATGCCCTCAGGGGCTCATCGGTGTCGGCTTCTCCCCTCATCAGTACGTACTTACAACAAACAAGACTTTTGTTTAAGCAAGCGAATTTCTCTAACCTTCTTGTACAACCCTTCTGTACTACCCCCCTGTACTACCCCTGTATCAGCCTCAGGCTGCACCAGGGGAGGTTTAGATTGGATATTAGTAACAATTTCTTCCCAGAGGGGGTGCTCAGGCATTGGAATAGGCTGCCCAGGGCACTGGCAGAATCACTGTCCCTGGAAGTGTCCACAAACCGTGTAGATGAGACCCTCGGTGACACAGGTTAGGGGTGGTCTTGGCAGAGGTGCTGGAATGGGTTGTTCAAGGAAGCTGTGAATGCTCCATTCCTGGCAGTGTTCAGGGTTAGGCTGGACAGAGCCTTGGGTGATGTGGTTTAGTGTGAGGCACCCCTGGCCACAGCAAGGGGGTTGGAACTGGATTATTTTAAGATCTTTTCCCACCATTCTATGACAAACACAAGAGCTTATTTTTAGCAATGTGGTGCTCTGTATCTTGCAGGAAACATGTCAATAAATAAAACTGACAAAGAAATGCAACCACAGCATGGAAGCTGACCAGCAATATTATTCAGCAATAAATGAAGGACTGGAGCTGTATAGTTTCCACTTGCTATAGAAGTTTTCCTTGTTGCTAAAGCCTGTTACAATCACTTTTGGTTGTAGCCACAAAGTGGCTACTATAAGCATTCTGAATGTGTGTGGGTTTGTTTTCACAGGTTATTAATGGAACAGCTAGTGTTGTCATCAGCCTAAAGGCTAACGATCAGACTCCAACTGCAGGACTTCTGCTGCTCTGTCCCGTCCAGCTCCACTATGGTTGATTTCCTGGCTGAAAACAATCTCTGTGGTCAGGCAATTCTTCGGATTGTCTCCTGTGGAAATGCCATCATTGCAGAACTTCTGAGACTTTCCGAATTTATTCCTGGTGTTTTCAGGCTAAAGGACAAAGCTGATCAACAGAAGTATGGGGATATCATATTTGATTTCAGTTATTTTAAGGTAAATCCTTTTACTGTTAAACTTGACCTTAAAGTGTTGGTGTCCTGCATGAGGATGCTTCAGGTTATGAAACAGCCATTCCTGACTATTGTGTTTATTAGAAGCGTTCTTCAGAATTGACTGTTACAACTTCTTACTTGCTCAGATTTACCAAATAATTCACCAAAGCAAGATAGCCTTGGGATACGCTTGCATCTTAACATTCTGCTTCTGGGCTGTCCTGTATTTTATATCCTTCTGATCCTACTCAGCCTCATCTTGTTCATTTCAGTAAGCAGAACAGCTTAGGGAAGGTTCTGTGCATGGAGCCCTAAGCAGAATAAAAGTATAACTGGTACCTACACTGAGGTTATCAGGGCAAGAAGGGGGTGGCAGTTGTAAGTATATTCAAGAGTGGTCCCAGCTGCACCTTTCAAGATGTTAGGTTAGTCATTCAGCCTGGGAACTTAAGTCAATACTGATTGCATAAAACTTGAGTATTGGATTCTGGGGGGTGGCATTATTATTTTTATTATAGGTGTTTCCTGCAGGAATATTAAATTATACTTTCACCAGCAAGTTCTGAGCCTGTACAATTAGTTGTTTTCCTTTGGAGCAGTACAATGGGCAGGATGCCATCTTCATTTGGTTATCTGTAGCTTATTCTTTGCAGCCATGAAAACTGCTTTCCTGTTAGACAGTGCATTGATTGTTCCTTCACTGGACTTATCACTTGTGCTGAATAAAGAAATAAATCAAGGAGTAGTGTCCACAAGAAACTCTTATCTCCTGTACAGAATTAAGCTTCTTGCAGTACCTATTTCTTTCTGTCATTCTCCAGCATGTAGGCTGACTTCATCTGGATTGTATAATACAAGAAGTATCAATAGTAAAGTGTGTGATGGGGGGAGGTTGTGGGATATTTTGTAAGAGTTGTACATTTCAAGCACTGACTATGAGCCTTGGACACTGAAAAGTCTGAGCACAAAAGATTTCCCAGATAACATTAGATTGAAGTGCTTGATGGAAGTCTTTTTTCTTACACAAATTACTTGAAAACTTAAAAGCAGATAGGTATAATTAGTGAGAAATGCAGTTATCCCTACAATAGCAGGATTTTTAAATGCTAAGGAAGCACAACAGTGCTGCTGCTTTTCAGGGTAAGCACCCCAAAAGCCATGTATGACGAACTTCTACAGCAGAAATCAGTGAATTTACATCTGTTTTCATTGCAAATGAATCATTTTGGTATTCATGATTCTTAGACTTACCTAATGAAGAGAGATTTGAGATTTTGAATATTCAGGCCTCTTGCTTTGTCATTTGAACTTAATAGGCAGTGTGGGGCCTGTTTATATCCTTTGTTTTATGTAGGTATTTTGCATAAGAAAAGAAGCAGAAGAGCATTTTTAAAACCACAGAAAAATTTTCAGCTGGTTGATATTTTAAGTCTTTTTAGCTATTTTTATGGAGTTTTTATTGACTAAATCCCTTCAAGCCATGATCTCATGCTGTCGTAAGTGGTCCGTGGAATGACA
This sequence comes from Agapornis roseicollis, assembly GCA_002631895.1. NCBI lineage: Eukaryota > Metazoa > Chordata > Aves > Psittaciformes > Psittacidae > Agapornis > Agapornis roseicollis. The sequence continues at coordinate 211,520 of NDXB01006623.1, read as the reverse complement.
TTAACAGTATATTCAATGAAATGTTAACAATATTTCCAATTAAATGTTAACAGTGTTTTCATTTCAGTGGCAATGGTAAGACCAAATGGTGGGTAGGAGAAATGTTGACAGTGGTAAGTAGTTAGAAAACTTTGTGCCATTGCCTTAAGGAAGTCAGGCTCTTCATCCAACCCTTTTTCCCCCACATAGTTGTTAATAACATTAACATGTTTCTGCATTAATTTGGAAGACTAGCACTAAGCTAGATCCAGAGTCTGTTACAAAATAGGTCTAATACGTTTAAGCAGTTAAGTGTATGGGAAGGTACTGAACTTTGTAGGCCTCAATGGTATGATTTCTATCTGAGAAATCAATCACATTGAATGCATAAAGGAAAAAAATCCAGCAGGGAGATTGTTCCCACTGCAAAAAGCACACAGTCACTTCAGATACATTGGGGTTTTACCGAAAGCATTAACTCTTCTTTCCCTCTGGTTACATGGGATAAATCTCATTTAAAATCATCACAGATTGTAAAAAAGTGGAATTGATACTCAGTCGTAAAGTAGCGTGAAAAACTACAGATCCTTCTTTTGAGTGCCCAGTGGCTGTATATGTTCTTTGTTCTACTGAAGAGAAATCAAATACAGGTCAAAATCAAATGTTGTGTCTAAAGATGAATTTCTTTTCTTAGGGGCCTGAGACATGTGAAGGCAAACTGGAAGCCAAACCTGAGTTACTGGATTTAGATGAAGAATTTCGTGAAAACAACATTGAAATTTTGACAAGATTTTATCTAGCTTTCCAGAGTATACATAAATACATTGTAGATTTAAACAGGTATGGTATCTTAAATAAATGTGGCTTTTCTTAGACTAGATTACTGTTTAGTCTTAATAATAAGAAGCTTTTTCCTTAGAGACTCAATACACTTGCAACTGGAAACCTGGATTGCTGGAGTGAACACTAACTTTTACTCCTGCTGTTGCTTACCAGCTTAAAATATGGCTTGTAAACATTTAACCTCACTACCTCATTTCCTCAACTGTAAGCAAGAGCCAGCTCTTCTTCTCTATTGGAGATTGTCTTGAAGATTCCTTAATAAAAGGAGACTCCATATCATTATACTAAGGGTTTTTTTGTGGTCTTGCAATACAGAATATCAGGTAGGGGTTTTTTTCTTTAATTTTCATTGGCCTTATTTTCCTGAGCCTAATTTTGCATTGGAGTTGCCATATTCTCAAATTTGCTACACTTACCTGTAAAAAAACAATGTGAAAGGTGTGTTAGATACTCTAAAAAAAAATTTCCAAATAATCTTAAGCATAAGAATTGGCTTTGTTAATGATTTTGTAAGATTAATTTAAAAAATTAAATATTTAACAATACTTATTAATAAGTAGCAATACTGGAATATCCTTTAGTAGGAAAAATCATCTGTTCATCGCAATGAACATACTCTGTTTCTAGCTCTACTTTCAAAATTACATAGTATGTCCAGGAGGCATTTTTGAGGTAATTAAAATATAGACAGTTCTACTAAATTTTGGAGTAGAAGCCTTTTCAGTACTCTCTTTTTGGGCTGTTATTCACCCATAAGAAGGTTAAGAAGATATTAGCTGTAAGTTACAAAGTATACCCTAGTGTCTTTCACATACATGGTCAGGTTATGGAAGGAGGTTTTTGCCAACTGGTTGACTCTAGCTGAGAGTTTCAGCCTCATTTTATACTAGAGTATCTGTTTATCTGAAAAACTCCGTGCTGCTTGAACTAGGGAAATGGTCTGATGTTCTGCTGACTTTCAGAGAAAATTGACCAATTGAGCTGTGAGAACATATGAGTTGAGAGCAAAATAGTCAATGACCAACTGTTTGTTATAATTCTTAGATATTTAGATGACCTCAATGAAGGAATTTACATCCAGCAAACACTAGAAACAGTCCTCCTTAATGAAGATGGCAAACAGCTTCTTGTAAGTATGGAACCCTTTTGCAGTAGTAGAAAATGAACCAACTAGTTTAATGCCAAATTAGACAAAGATTTTAGCTTACCAAATGCATGGAAATGCTATGACTCACTTTTAAGGAGGACAAAGACCTGAAATCTACAGACATTTTTCATATTGCATTGACATATGTAGTTCACTTTGGGTTTGTTTGCCAATAGATGTTTGTCTTTACTACAAAACTGTGTTTCTGTGATATCCTTCCTTCCTTCTTTCTTCTTCCAGTGTGAAGCACTCTATTTATATGGAGTCATGCTACTGGTCATTGACCAGAAGATTGAAGGAGAAGTCAGAGAAAGAATGTTGGTTTCCTACTACAGATACAGGTAACATATATTGGTATGCAGAACCCTCAAGGCTGAAAGAATGTAACATGCAATATAATCAGTTACCTGGGTTATAGAATTGAGGCAAATGGAAATGTCGGCACATTTTCAATCAACTGACTATATACAGATAGACTGAGAACTGAGCAGAGCTCTCTGAATATCAACAGAACTGCTTGCTTTAGCTCTGTTTGCAGGTCTGACTGCAAAACTGGAGGAACAGATTTTTCCTTCTGTCACAATAGAAGTCTAGTGGCAAATAAGCATTCAGCTAAAGCTTTAATGCTTTGCTTTAAAGCATCAGCTATGAAAGTATCTTAGGTTCCCAAAAGTGCAAGCAAATTTTGGTGAAAAGTCATATCTAGATGATAAATGTGTTACAGGTCAGACTTCTTGTAGTTACAGAGCTTGATTAGTCAAATCAAAGGTAGGTTTTCAGCATTATTGCATGACAGGGTCTCAAAAGGTATCAGTGCAAATCCTTTCACACATATAAAAAGGGGGGCATACTGTTGCCTCTTGGTATATAAACTCTTCTGAATAGAAAGCTACGTGTTTCTGTTCCTAAGTTCATTTTTCTGTTTGTGTTTTCAGTGCTTATCTGGGATTCCAGTATGGACATTAGTGTCCTCTTATAATATGATGAACATTATATTCATGGAGTAAACAACCACAAATTTCCCACACCTTAGTGTCTCATCATTTTCTTGGAAGAAAGACATGGTTGCAAGGACAGGGAGAGCAGGAAATGGTTAGGTCCTACAGCTCAATTCTTGTTCCTTTCTTTTGTAAAACAGTGCAGCCCGTTCCTCTGCTGATTCCAATTTAGATGATATCTGTAAACTGCTCCGAAGCACTGGATACTCGAGCCAACCTGGAGCTAAAAGACCTCCAAACTACCCCGAGAGTTACTTCAGCAGGGTGCCCATAAGTGAAACATTCGTTAGCATGGTTATTGGCCGCTTACGGTCAGATGACATTTATAACCAGGTAAGTTACTGTGAGATGAATGAAGGATCTAAAGACAAATGGAAAAAGGTTTCTCAGGTTAGTTATTTAACTGTGACATCCAATAAAGAATACAAATCAGAGAATTGCAGTGGTTGGAAAGGACTTTTTGAGATCACCTCATCCAACCCCCTGCCTTAAGCAGGGTCAGCTAGAGCTGACTGCATCCAGCTGGATCTTGAGCACCTTCAGAGGTGCAGACTGCATGACCTCTCTGGTCAGCCTGCTCCAGTGTTTGGCCAACCTTGCAGTAAAAAGTCCCTTTTTTGTTTAATGTCTTTAAATCACGAATGATTGTCTGCTCTTGATAACTGATTCCTTCTGAGTTTCCAATTCTTTTTGTTACTGCAAAGAGGTTTATCACCCCTTAGTAGACCATGTGTTTAAAAAGGAGCACTAATATCGCAGTTCTTAACTATGACAGTTGTTCAGCTTACATAGTATCCTCCTTGCCTCCTAGTATCTATATACTATACTTTTTAATGCACCCCATAGTATTTTCAAGTGGTTTATGTTGCATTATACTATGTTCTGTTTTCTTTTGTTCCCTTTGTCCAGGTTTCAGCATACCCATTACCAGAACACCGCAGCACTGCTCTGGCAACTCAGGCTGCAATGCTCTATGTGATACTATATTTTGACCCTTCTATTCTTCACACTCAGCAAGCAAAAATGAGAGAGATAGTGGATAAATACTTTCCAGATAATTGGGTAAATATTAATTCTCTTTTAAATCTGTTATCTGGATTTAATTTAATAGGAACAATTTATCTTATTTTTACAGTATACATTATAGAAAATTATCATGTCCTGGAACTAGAATAGATTATTCAGTGTGGGAATTGTACTTTTTGCAGAATCAAGTGGTCTGAGCTAAACCTTCTGGATAAGCATGGAAGGCTATCTTCTGAAAGTATTGATTATCCTTTCAAATGCTTAAATAAACTACACTGTGATACCATCATGATAAAATGAATCATAGAAAAGCGAAGGCTGGAAAGTATTACAGGCATCTTCTAGTCCAGCTTTGTCCTCCAAGCAGGGCTAACTTCAGAGTTAAATCAGGTTGCTCAGGCCTTACTCAGTTAGTTTTGAAAATATCTAAATGAAGAAACTACAGCCTCTGTGAACATCTGTGGCTGTGCTTAATCACTGTCATGGTGAAGAATTTCTTCCTTCTTTACAACTGGAATTTCCTGTACTGTAGATTGTGTCTGTTCCCTCTTGTCTTTTCACTCTGCACCTCTGAGGTAGGTCTGGTTCTGTCTGGTTCATAACTTCCCTCTAGGTAGCAGAAGACCAGAGTCAGGTCCCATAGTCATCTTTCTTTTAGCTTAGGCAAAATGATCTCCTATAGCCTCTACTTACACAGTGGGTCCCCTGAAGTGTCTTAGTGGACTTCTATATGATTCATTCCAGTTTGTCCTTGTCTGTCTCATACTGAGGAGCCCAAATCTGGACACATGACTCTAAACAGGACCTTATGAGGGCTGACTAGATGGATATAATCACTTCCGTCAATCTGCTGAGTACAGTCTGGCTGACATAGCCTAATGTCTGATTGCTTTTTGTGAGAATGAGGACTGCAGGTCTGATTCATGTTAAGTTTGTCCACCAGGGTGCCTAGGTCCTCTCCTGCAGGATCCTTGCACAGTGAGTTCCCAGATTGTGCTGTTGGAAGGGTTTCATTTTGTCCCACATGCAGGACTTTGTATTTATTATTCTTGGTCTTCATGGGGTTTCTGCTGGTGAATTCTACCAGCTTATCAGAGGACACTGGATGACAGTCTTTCTCTCCAACAAATCCCCCCACATTGATGTTATTGAAAACTCGTGTAAGGATTTGTTCTGTGCCATTCTCCAAATAACATTAAAGCAAAACCAGCCACTCTGTGCAATGCACTGTTCAAAATGGAATTACTGTGTGTCCCAGTATTGAGATGTAGGATTTCCAGAGGCCCTAGTCTGCAAAAAACTGCTACTGAAACAGGCTGGCATGTAACAATAGAGTCCCTATGTAGTCTGTATCACAGGGAATCAGACTTACACAAATCAATTTATAGTTTCTTTAATCTCTGTAGGATTCAAATTTTGTTCTTCTGGACCGTAAGTGGAACAGTGAAGAAAGGAGGGAAGATACTGTAAGAGCTGGCTGTATTTATAGACATTAGAACCCCTTAGTTTCTGAAATACTGCAGGCTTATTTTAGAAAGGAGAACTTGACATTGTGAATGTTTTGTTATGCCAGCATTTTTACTCACTTGACTTCATAGTACAAACTGTTACTTTAATACAGCGCTTATTTTCTTGTGATGGGGTATGGATGAGCTGGCTGTATTGTACAGAATACTTGACTCTTAGGCTGGTTTCAAATGATTGTTAGCAGTTGAGGTGTAGCCCTTTGAGGAACTGTCATCTAAAGGGAATAATGAGCTTCAGTTCAACAATACGAGGGGGAACCTCCTATCAGCAGACCAGTGTCCCATTTGCCTTCACTGGTTTCCTTTTTGATACTGTCAGAAGAGCTCAAAAGCTGACATTGTTCTTCTATATGTGAGCATTCCTGAATGGAGGAATATTGGAGCAATAGTGTGATAAAGCTCATAATGCCACAGATCTGTATATCCTTCATCTTTCAGAAACCCAAGGCTTCCATTTTTAATCAAGTATCTTACAAACACATGTAAATCAATCACATTTCTTTATTCTTAATCATGCTCACACTTGGGCTCGTGGTCTGAAATCAGTTCCTCTTTGCTCCTGAAACATCACAGCATGGAATCATAATTTCCTTCTCTTCGTGTTCACCAGAGAAGAAGCATTAAATTACATCTCAATTTGGACCTTTGGGTGTTTTCAGAGTAGGATTCTTCCAGATGATTTCCCCTCCATCATAGTCATTTCCCCAGCTGCTTTCACCCCATCTTCTGCATAGCATCATAGAAATGAAAAAGAAGTCATAAATTCAGGGGGAGGAAAAATAGAGGCCAAGGACCATAAATAGTGACTGAAAGAACTATCAGTTTGTTTTCAGAGCCAAGCCTCTAATTAACTGTGTGCCTTTTACTTCAAAGCCTTTTTACTCCTTGATTTCCAAAGGTGGTGGAGCAGAATGTACAGCTACCCAAAAAGTTTAGTTACTTCATATTTATACCCAGAGCATACTGCTTTCTGCTTATATTGCTAAATGGAAACTATGTCTTTTCCTTAATATAAATGCAACTTCTTGTTTTCTGCTTCCAATCTTAGGTGATAAGCATTTACATGGGAATCACTGTAAACCTAGCAGAAGCATGGGAACCCTACAAAGCTGCTAAAACTGCCCTCAACTACACGCTGGATCTTTCAAATGTCAAAGAGCAGGTATATAAACCAGAGTTAAGTACTTTTAGCAAGATTCAAGCTGTGTGGTCATCTCAAATATATTAATATGACACTGATAATGCCTGGCTCTTTGTTTCTTAACCTGCAATTATTTGCATTACATTCATGTACAATGCTTTGAGTATGTAATTTTTAACTTTGAGTAAAAGATACTTCAATGTTTCAAAATAGTTTTTGCAGCACTGCTTGTTTCATTTCCTCTTGCAGTGTTTGTTTCTCCTAAACATTTCTAGATTCTGACTTGACTAAATACATGTTAGCACTCATCAACATGTTGTTCAGTACTGGGATATCTTCAGCTGACTGTAGTGTTTGGTCTTTCATAGACCAGACTTTTTAGAAGTTACATATTTCTGCTGACCAAGCATAGCACTGACTCGGTTTTAAATCATCCCAAATGAAACAATAACCTGGAAAAAGGATCTGATTTAAAAGAGTGACACCAGAATATTGCATGGTGCAATGCAGTCAGTTCTTTTTATGGGAAATAATTATTTCCATGCCTAAAAATATGAATAATACTGTATACCCAGTCAACAGATTGGTTGACTGATGAGAGCTAAATGCCTCCTTATAATCTGACCCCGGTGCTCAGGGAAGAACACACAGAAGTGTCTAACTAGGAGAACTGTACAATGTGTTTTGTAGGAAACTTAGGGAATACAAGTGGAAATATTTCCTTCATCTTTAGGAGAGAAGTTCACTAAGCATGACTAAGAACTGACATTTAATTGATAATAAGTATTTCCATTCTGGAACAGATCGTTGTTCTTTCTGATTAGGCAATGAAATACTAGTATCATTTTTTAGGAATAATTTCTAGAGAGTACATAAGGGAATGCAGGAAGTTTACAAGTTGCTTTTTTGAAACATGCTTCTTGCTCTTTGTTTTAAAATTTAGCTTGCATCCTATTACTACTAGCAGTAATGATAATTATTATAGCACTTTCTGGATCTATGTGCTCTTTAAGTTCTCTGGGAAGCCACAGTCACATTGCATAATTAAGGCAAGGATGATATTGATGCAATCTTTGTATGTTTGAAGGCAAGCAGATATGCTGCAGTCACTGAGCGAGTGCACACCCAGGTACAGCAGTTTCTCAAAGAGGGCTGCCTAAGAGAAGAGCTGGTGCTTGACAATATTCCCAAGCTGCTGAACTGCCTCCGGGACTGCAATGTCACCATCCGCTGGCTTATGCTTCACACTGCAGACACAGGTAAAGCTTCATGCACACCTTTCATTACAGAGCTGTCAGTCCTGCTCTAGAGGTGCTTCATGTTGATCCCGAGGGAAGTTCAGTGTGTGCTGCTGTAGAAGTAAGCAGAGTTTCATCTAGTGTTTTCAGGAGATTATTGAGCTGTTCCTTTGCTTTGCTTACAGTCTTCTAAAGCCTTTGGCTGAACCAGCACACATTCATGGCCTGATCTTGTGAGCCAGTCACAGGTATAAAAAGTCATGATCTTGTTGAATAATACTCCACAGGAAAAAATCTGGAAACTTTATCAGATATTCCTCTGCCTTATCACTTAAAGCATCATTCTGAAAGTTTTACATAGCACCAAAAGGAAAGCAGTAGCCAATTTCTTAATGTCTTAATAATTAATAGTTTAAAACCAAGAGTTTTATTCTGTTGAACTGAAATTCAGCTGAAACTGAATAATGTCTCTCAGATGAGTTTGGGTCTGTAAACTTACCTATTTAGACATTGTTGGTTGAATGCCTGTGCTATCTTTGAGGCTCTTGGTATGTGAGAGGGCTTCTGTTACACCTCCATGTGTTAGATGGAACAAATTCACATTAAGTTTGCAGAAGCCCAAAGAAGAGTTTTAAGAAGGCTGAAGCACCACAGAAACCTTAATACTTTCCTGTTCTAAGGAAGGGTCATACAAGGAAAGGTCATAAGATCCATGTAAATGAATAACAAGTGGGGACTTAACATATCAGAGCAAAATGCTTTCAATTTTTGGTAGATAGAGTCTATTTACAAAGACTGAAAAGCTTGGCCGAACAGCGGAGAAATGCTGTCTTTCCATTTTCAGCTTGTGATCCAAATAACAAACGTCTCCGCCAGATAAAGGATCAAATTCTAACAGACTCAAGGTACAATCCCAGGATCCTTTTCCAGCTTCTTCTGGATACAGCTCAGTTTGAATTCATTTTGAAAGAGGTAATGTGCTGCTGCCTTCATTAGCGTTTTCCCCTGGATGGCAGAACAGAGCTGAAGACTTCAATAGTAGTTGTACATTTACCAAGCAGTCCACTTGCAAATCACAATAATAATTCTTTATGTTGATTGTGAGTTTTCTATAGAAGATGACAAATGACTATTGCTTGGAAGTGACTTTTGCAGTGTCCTCAGTAATGGGCAGTTTTCATTCTTACCCAACATGTTTATGTTTACCCAGAATTCTGTATGAACATCCTGGTAACAGACATAATAAAATCTGTAGAGGACTCTGCAGAAGTTTTCCTCCTGCCATACCTCTTTTTCTGGCAGAAGCCTGAAAACAGACAGAAGCCTGTGTATGTTAAAGATATGGTGCTAAGAAAACTCTTAGATATATGTATGAAGTTCTGCCATTTCTAAAAGACTCCACATTGATGCTCTGATGCTAACCTGGTAGAACTAAGAGTGTGATTAAGTTCACATTTCTCGGCATAGGCTGAGATGATTATGTGAGGTATGAGTCAGTCTTAGACCTAAGTTTTCTAGGGTCTCTAAGCTAAACATATTAATGGCTATTTGTATGAGTGGCTAAAAATCAACAGTATCTGCCTCATATTGCTTTTTAAAATTCAGATAATTTCTATCACTGTATGTCATCATAGAAAGGTTTGGGTTGGAAGGGAGCTTAAAGATTATTCACTTCCAACTCCCCTGCCATGGGCAGAGACACCTTTCACTAGACCAGGTTGTTTCAAGCCCCATCCAACCTGGCCTTGAACACTGCCAGGAATGGGGCATCCAAAGCTTCTCTGGGCACCCTGTGCCAGCGCCTCAGCACCCTCATAGTAAAAACCAGAGCTGGCATCACTGAGGGGATGTCCCTCAGTGTCCCTCACTGGCTGCATTTCTTAATAGTTTTAATTTGGTATTTAATATCCTGGTAAGATCTTGGAAGTTACGTAGTAATCATCATAAGTCCATTCCACCTATTTTCAGAACTCATATTTCATGTATTGTAGTATACCTGCTTTCCAGTTCTGTAAACCAAATGCTTCCTTTTGCAATAGATGTTCAAGCAGATGCTGTCAGAAAAACAAACAAAATGGGAGAACTATAAAAAAGAGGGATCTGAAAGGATGACTGAGCTTGCTGATGTCTTCTCAGGAGTTAAACCTCTTACTAGAGTGGAGAAAAATGGTAAGTATTGAAAACTAAACTGGGGGGGAAAGGAAATGGGGAAATAACTTTGTCTATTTCTAAGCTGATACCAAAAGAAAATAACATAAGGCTAATACTGATAATAAGAAAAAGATCTCATGTTCCTCGGCTGCTCCAGAAGAGTCGTACATGTCATCTTGATTAGGTTTTCTGCAGACATTCCGTATGCACAACCATATTTAGGTACCTAATCTTTAGATGGCCCTATTCTTAAAAATGTTTTTATTACTTTTCTTAGATATACTATCTAAGACTATGAAATGCCAGTTCCCTTTCCTGCATTTAATGGAGTTCATGTTAATATGTTCTATGTACAACAGATTGAGAAGATCATATCCATTAAATATAGGGATGGCTTAATCTCTCATTCTTTTATTTCTTGACTTCACTGAGTGGTATTCTCCAATGACTGAAAAGATTGAATCTGTATTTCTTTCCAAATTTCTTGCTTTGATTTTTGAAACTTTTTTTGTCTTTCCTTGACCTGGTGTAAGAATAAGAATTGTACATCACTCTTACTTGACCAGGAATACTGCTGAAGCCATCCACATTAGGGCAACGTTTGCGACCGATCCCAAACAACAGAACTTAGAATACAGGCAATTTTCTCACTTGCTGCCACATAAAACCAGAATTACCTTACTGAAGTATTTCCCTTTACCTTTTTTGATGTTAGCAAGCTTATAGCTAAGACATAGCAATTACACCTGCCAAGGCAATTAACATTATAATACAGTTCATAAAGCACAAAGTCATAATTTAAAGGGGCTTTTTCTCTGTATAGGTTTTATAACGCACATTTGTGTTGGTAGTTGTTTCTTTTTGATGCTGTATGTGAAACTTCCCTGAGCGTTTGCCGCTTTAGAAGTCTGGATGTTGACAAACCAGAAATGCAAAAGTAAGATGAAAACTTTTAAAATAACCTTTGTGTCTTTGTGGTTTATCACACATGCAGGCATTTGATTCACGGTTTTTTGTTCTCCCACAGAAAATCTTCAGGCGTGGTTCAGAGAAATCTCCAAGCAAATAATGTCTCTGAACTATGATGATTCAACTGCAGCAGGCAGAAAAACGGTGCAGCTAATACAGGCATTAGAGGAGGTATGGCAAAGAAATTTTGACATAAATGACCTCAGCCTTTTGAAAAATAGCATTTGGTACCCGTGCACTGACTTCCAATAGATGAGTTAAAGGTCTGCAGTTTAACACTGTGTAAGTCTTTAGATCTTTGCAGCACTTGCTTATAGACTTTGTGACTGTAAAATAAGAGCTACCATGAAAATCATGCCACATGGAGCTACAGCTTAGGAGGGTTTTTCAAAGAAATGAGGTCAGTATTAAACCTTTGGCAGCATTACTCTTTTTGTTAGAATTTCTGAAAAGAAATCCATTTGAAGCCAGAGAGGGTAATTTGAAAGGCAAAATAAAAATATGCATATTTGTTTTGTGTTCAGAGCTTCTGCTTCCAGGGTATAAAAAAATACTCAAGATGGTGTTATACAGTACACCTCCTCGAGTAGCTTTGCGATGTTTCTTATTCAACACACTCTAAAGTAGTCCAGGATTTAAGTGTCTTACTGTAATAACCTCAGGAAGAAGCATGTCGGTTTACTGATTGTATTTGTATTCCTGCCCTTAAAGATGGGGTTTGTTTTTTAAATACAGGTCCAAGAGTTTCACCAGCTGGAAGCTAACCTGCAGGTTTGCCAGTTTCTGGCTGACACCCGCAGGTTTCTCCATCAGATGATCCGAACTATCAACATTAAAGAAGAGGTCTTGATCACCATGCAGATTGTTGGTGATCTTTCATATGCTTGGCAATTAATTGACAGGTATCTTAGCAGGAGCTTCTTCCTTCAAGTCAGTCATCATGTGTGAAACCTGTGGGAAATAACCTCTATAAATAGTATTAATACTATAAACTGTCCAGTTTAGAAATGGTCTTGAAGCCTCGTTCTATGAGTTATTGAGTATAACTCTCATCAAATTGAATAAGAACATGCCAACAGCCGTCTTTGGCATGTTGTTAGCTGTAGGTTAAGTGATACTGTAACTTTTTACTGTCTGTCCTGTTCTAACTATAACAATTTTCTAAGCTTCTATCTCCAGCTTTCAGTCTAGTTAAGTCTTCTCCAAAATGCTGGAATTCCCCTTTCAACCAAAAATGAACAAGGTGTTAGAGAATACCTTTTCCATGGTGTGATTTTGCTGAGCTGCTTGGCTATTAACACTTCCAGATGCCCTCTCCTTTTGCCTCACCTACTCCTTTATTATATAGGATTTTCTAGCCAATATCTCTAAAGACCAAAATCCCCCACTAGTGAAGTTCTTCAGTGATCTTCTGTGCCATTTCTAGATTACACTGGTGCTGATGACATATGATTTAACAGCTGAAAATAAGAGTTTCAAGGGAAGAAACTGATTTTTTCTGTTTGTTTCCTATCACAGCTTTACATCTATTATGCAGGAAAGCATAAGAATCAGTCCATCTATGGTAACTAAACTCAGAGCCACCTTCCTAAAGGTAAGTGTGAACAACAGTTATTGTACTTGAACACTGCAGGTCAACCAAAGCATTTGCTAAATAGGCCTTAAGTCTGTGAAGACATAAAAGAGTCAAAACTTCCTTTTGCCAACATTGTCTACATCCATATTTTTTAGACTGTATTAAATTAACTCAAGGTTAGTTTTAAAGAAACTTGATCCAAGTTGCACATGTTTTTTTTAATGCAACCAGTTATATTGCTGTTTTTGGATAAGTAAGTCTCATCATCCAGCTTCTACCTGTTGCAGTTATTTGCTTGAGACATTGGATGGGATCCTCTGCATATGTATCAAAGGAGGCTGAAGGAATTACAGAAGTTATGTTGGCTTTGCCCTTTGTCTGTCATGATGAAGATCTGGAAATGTTTTCTGTAGAAAAAAAGAATAGGAAACAGCATGAGGGAAGGTGTAAAATTACAATAACAAAATAATAATAAGAGGAATTTAGCCTTATAGACCATCGGACCTTTTGACTTTTACTTTTTTTGATTCTGGTTTTGGTTTTTTTTATGTACTGGCAAACCTGATACAACATTGCTCTGTAGGAAGAATCCAGTGCTTTGAGTTGTCAGTTAAGAGCCTGAGGAAGAGAACTCAAGCATGTAATTTACATTAGAAAAACAGACACTTGCAATTAAAATGTTACCTTTATTTCTAGCTTGCTTCTGCTCTTGACTTGCCACTTCTCCGCATCAATCAAGCAAACAGCCCTGATCTTCTCAGTGTATCACAGTATTATTCTGGCGAGTTGGTTTCCTATGTAAGAAAGGTATGTGTTGGAAGAGGCAGAATTCTCTTGTTAGAGTCATAGAACAGTTAGGGTTGGAAAGGACCTTAAGACCATCTAGTTCCAACCCCTAATTACTTTTTCTTAATTGAAGGTTACTGGGTGATCTTTAAGGTCCCTTCCAACCCAAAGCATTCTATGATTTTTCATTATTTTTTTTTAAAGAGAATGCACTGACTCTGTTTCTTCTCTCATTTACAAAGGTTCTCCAGATAATTCCAGAAAGCATGTTTACATCTCTTCTCAAAATTATAAAGCTTCAAACTCATGATATTATTGAAGTGCCTACTCGCCTGGATAAGGACAAGCTGCGAGATTATGCTCAGCTTGGACCACGATACGAGGTGCAGTTAAAACAGGGAATTCCAATAAAGCATACCTTATAGGTGGCCAGCTTCAGCGTAAGTTTAAGTAGGTACAGCTCCGCAGACTTATACTCCAACAGTGAACTTGGATTTATTGACTAACAAAAATGACTAGTGTTACTGTAAGTACACCTGAGGTGTCATGAGGACAGATGAGTCACTTTTGCTCTTCTGTTTGTGGAAGTTTTAAATGTTGATCTTGCAGAAAAGGGAAAGGAAACCAAATGCAGTTGTAAATAAGCATAAAGATGTTGGGATATATTTGCAGGAGAAAGAACCCTAAAAGCCCAAGTCTGAAATGAAGCCCTCCGCTTCTAGAATGCTTCTTCCAGGAGAAGGTCTAAGACTGAATAAGCCAGCAGGGTTAAGGTTTTTGCTGTCTTCAAATGTGAAGACAGGATGGAGGCACGTTGATTTGATCAGTTAAAGCTGTATTGCTCATCAGCTTTTTGGCTGTGCAATTTTTCCTGTGCTGTCAATTATACTATAACAAAGTATAGAACAAGAGGTAAAATTGAAACTATATGAGTGAAAATTTAATTGAAAATAGGAAGCTACCACTGGAAAGGAGCTTTCATCTTCTTAGAGTAAATATTTGAATCTGTTGCCTCACTTCAGTAACTTGTATTTGCTTTTTCTCTTAAAGGTTGCCAAGCTAACCCATGCCATTTCCATCTTCACTGAAGGTATCCTCATGATGAAAACTACTTTAGTTGGTATCATCAAGGTAATGTTCCATTATTCCATTATTATTATTCCATATTCCATTATTAATATTCCATATTATTTCCAAGTAGGAAAAAGTCATTTGGTGGCAGTTAGCACTTTAGCACAGATATTTCAGCACATTAAGACCTTGAGGGAAGCTAAAAAGACAAGAAAAAGTCAGTTTGCATATGAATTTTCAGTGATGCCAAACGTGGCATCTGAGTAAGAACCATACTAAGGTAGTTAAGAACCCACAGTCCTCACTGTAAATAGGTTCATCAACTTTAATGGATGATCTTTGGTTTTTTTTTTTCCTTCTGGAAGGCTTTTCTGAAGACCTGTTTCTTCCATTTGCAAAGACTGCTCTTTGTACAGTAAGATACCTCTTTCAGGACCATGAGCAAGGATTCTTGAAAAAACACACACTTCTTAATGCATACTGGCTTCTTATAATTGTACAGCATTCCCAGGGGACTCTGAGCCAAGGGCGAATATGGGAACTACAAACATTTGCTGCTCAACTTCAAAATTTACTATCCATTAGAAGTATTTAAATATTTATTCTTTGGACAAGTGCTGGTGGGAAAGTACTTCTGTTTGCAGTGCTTTCCAGTTCACTGTAAGCACTTAATATCTCAGTACAAACTAAACCCTTTGTATGTGTTTTTATACCTCTCTGTCTTCAAGAAAAAAATGTTTCTTCTACTTAGGTGGACCCGAAACAGTTACTAGAGGATGGAATAAGGAAGGAGCTGGTAAAACGGGTAGCCCTAGCTCTTCACAGGGGACTTATCTTCAATCCCAGAGCCAAGGTGGGTAACAGCTTGATTTGATTTTATGTTTTATGCATCTTGGGTTTGATGGGACCTTTTCTACTAGTTTCTAGAAAATAATTCATACTTGGAAAAAAACCTGCAACTTTTGAACTTTTTAAAGGTCACCTGTAATGACTTGTTTAATGTTGAAATGAGGTTTTCAATTGCTAAGAATAGACAGAATTCAAAACGCTTATTTTTTTCCATTGCCAAATGTCCTGTCAATTCTGAGTTCACAGGTCTGTCTATGTAACAACTAATGATAAAACTTGATATGTATAAGCCAGGTAAATGTAGAAAGGCAATGGTAGAATAAGGAGTGCAAGTCCTTGCTTTGATCCTCTCCAAATCCTTGAGTCTCATAGATAAATCAATAGTACCACCGAAGCCTAAAATAAGCATTAAAAGCAGGAAGGAAAAATACTAAGAAGTATTTCAGATATCAAGCAACCTTTGATAAATGGCTTTTCAGTTCTGGCTGGAGCATAGTGAAATCCTCCAGAGGTGGCTGTGTAAAGGCATTTAGCAGCCTTTTATGTTTTCTTTGTATTCTGCCTGTTCACAGTTTTGGTTTTATCTTTTTTGGTGTTTTTCCCATCTGTAGCCAAGTGAACTGATGCCCAAGCTGAAGGAAATGGCAGCTACAATGGACGGGTTTCATCGCTCGTTTGAATATATCCAGGATTATGTCAACATATATGGTTTGAAAATTTGGCAAGAGGAAGTGTCTCGTATTATTAACTACAATGTGGAACAGGAGTGCAATAACTTCTTAAGAACAAAGGTGCTAGTCAAAAACAAGAACAATTAAAAAGTTGATAAATGTCTTTGGATGTTAAAGTTTGTGACTGATGGGGCCTATATATCCAATTGTGCACAGTTTATACTGTTGTGACTTCAACTAAATGTGCTAAATACTGTGTAAAATGTCTGCTCCCAGCTTTTTTTCTGAATGATTTCAGCATCCCCACTGCATTAGTCATACATAAGAAGAACAAAGTACCCTAAACAGGATGTTTTAATATCTCTTGCCAGTGAATAATATCATGGAATCATTGGACATCAGGTTGGAAGGAACCTCAGGGATCATCTGATCCAACCTTTCTAGGCAAAGCAGGACCTAGACTGGGTGTCTCAGCACTCTGCCCAGCTGAATCCTAACCAGTGTTGGGAAATCCACCACTTCCCTGTGGAGATTATTCCAATGGCAGGTTGCTCACGTTGTGAAAAATGTTCCTCTTGTGTCGTGTCAGAATCTCCCCAGGAATAACTTGTGCCCGTTACCCCTCATCTTTTCCATGTGACTCCTTGTAAAAAGGAGTAAAAAATAATTACTGAATCACGGTAGTCATCTCTGAATCTGTTGGCAGCCATGAGAATGCAGGTGAGAGAGACTGCAATAGTAACTGGCTGTACTTCACAAGTGGTGGAGTGAACAGCTCTTAAATTTGGCTGACAAAACATTAGCTAGTCTTACTGCAGAAGGGAAGAGATGCAGTTCTCACCAGGCATGTAGGTAGTTCTCTCAAACTCCACACTTACTTTCTGCTCGCTCTTTGTCATTAGGCTCTTTCCTTTTGATTTATTTTGTTTTTCTAGTGTTTTCCTGCCTATAATTTGAGATGCAGTTTTACAGTGTAAACAAAAGGAATAAAGTTTCTAAGGAAATTAAAACCATGCAATGGTAACACTGAAAATTAAAACTTGTTTTTCAGATTCAAGACTGGCAAAGCATATACCAGTCTACTCATATTCCAATACCAAAATTCACACCTGTGGATGAATCTGTAACATTTATTGGTCGGCTTTGTAGAGAAATCCTGAGGATCACTGACCCAAAGTGAGTACTGTATGTCCACAAGCTTGTATTACAGCACCGTGCATTGGATTGCTCCAACTCCACCACATGCAAACAAGAAAATATGAAACAAGTAGTTTTTTCTTAGCTATCATATCACCACTTTTACCTAAAACCAAATCTGCCCAGTCCTGTACATTTTAAGTAATAGTCTAGAAAAGCTGTGATTTTAGCCCAAGAAGGAACACAGTGTGTTACACAAATAGAGAGAGAAAACAGGGGTGACAGAATCCCTGTGGAGAGAGGAGTAACTAAACTTCACCTGAGATGCTTAGAGGCATAGAACGGTTCAGGTTGGAAAGGATCTTAAGGTCATCAACTTCCAACCCCCTGCCACGGGCAGGAACACCTCACTGTAGACCATGTTACCCAGAGCTCTGTCCAGCCTGGCCTTGAACACCACCAGGGATGGAGCATTCACCAGTTCTTTGGACAAGCTGGTCTGGTGCCTCACCACCCTCACAATAAAGAGCTTTTTCCTTGTATCTAATCTGAAAAGACTCTTTCTAATCTCTGCCTGAATAACACATTACTCAGATTAGCACAGGAACTATCTGCAGGATATTGTTCTGAAGTAGTTGTTTGTTTATTTGTCCCTTAGAATCACGTGTTACATTGACCAAATGAATACTTGGTATGATATCAAAACTCATCAGGAAGTAACCAGTAGTCGGCTTTTCTCTGAGATCCAAGATACTTTAGGTACCTTTGGCCTCAATGGCTTGGACAGGCTGCTGTGTTTCATGATTGTAAAGGAGCTGCAGGTAATTTCTGAACTTCGGTTTCTCAAGGTCATGATGCTTTTATTGTTGAATAGCTTCTAGGGAAATAAAAAAATCTGTTCATTTTTGAGATGCTAAATTGAAATCAAATGCATTTTAAAAATGTGTGTTCAAGCATGAAGGTACACTTGAAAGTAAGAATTCAGTTTCAGATATAATCATGGAAGTCAGTACTCTTGCATAAATGCTGCTGTGTAACACCAGGTTTTGTGTTACGTCAAGCACTGGATTGCAAGGAATGCCTTTTGGAGGTGTACGCTTTGACCTGAGATCAACTTTTAAGTATGCACAACTTCTATTTTTCTGTCTAGATATCAAAAAAAGAATTAGATCATTTGGCTTATATAAATATTAAATATCTATGTATATTATATATATTTATATAAATATTTATTTATATATATAAATTATAGAATCGTAGAATAGTTAGGGTTGGAAAGGACCTTAAGATCATCGAGTTCCAACCCCCCTGCCATAAGCAGGGACACCTCACACTAAACCATGCCACCCAGGGCTCTACCTGACCTTNTTATATATATTTATATAAATATTTATTTATATATATAAATTATAGAATCGTAGAATAGTTAGGGTTGGAAAGGACCTTAAGATCATCGAGTTCCAACCCCCCTGCCATAAGCAGGGACACCTCACACTAAACCATGCCACCCAGGGCTCTGTCCAACCTGACCTTGAACACTGCCAGGGATGGAGCACTCACAATTTCCTTGGGCAACCCATTCCAGTGCCCCATCACCCTTACAGTAAAGATCTTCCTCCTTATATCCAATCTAAACCTCTCCTGTTTTAAATTTGAACCTGTTACCCCTTGTCCTGTCACTACAGTCCCTAAATATATACTTATATAAATATTTATATGATCTAAATAGGGTGTCAATTCTATGTAATGACTTTTCCCCAATGTCTTTATGTGAACATACTGACGAAGGGGATCCATGAATTGTCCTAACAGTGATTAGCATAATTCAGAAAAGCACAGAGTCTGACTATGGAATTCCTCAACTCTTTGTCCATGGAGATACTGTACATGTGTGAGGATTTTACTTCTATCTTTCTTTTATTTAGAATTTCCTCAGTATGTTTCAGAGAAATATATTGCGTGACAGGACAGTACAGGATACCTTAAAAGCACTTATGAATGCTCTCAGTCCTCTCAAAGGAATTATAGGTAAGTGCTTGCTGCTTAAGACAGAAGAAAGCCATTGTCTTTGTACACATGCATTTATTTCTCTCGGTGTTCTTTTTAATGCCTCACCCTTTTTTCTTTTCTCAGCAAATTCAAACAAGGTTTATTCCACAGCAATTGCAAAAACTCAGAAGATCTGGACAGCATACTTGGACTCCATAATGAAGGTAGGTTTTACCTGATCCCATTAACATGTCTCTTATCATCTCTCTGTAATGATATTTTGCAACTAGTTTTTTCAGAGCACTGTGAATGTTTGTGTGTGTTACTGAAGAGAAAAGGTAACGGAAAGAAGGGGAAGGTTGACTACAACAAGCCTCTCTGATGGTTTTTATCCCTGCCATTGCTGACTCTAAGGTCTAGGGAGAGATGGGGAAAAGAGTACAAGCATTTTCACTTACCAATGGAAAACAAGCAAGTAACTAGGGTTTTGTACCTGTTACCTTTCTAGTGCTTTCACACTGTCTGTATTTGCTGCCATGAACCCTGTGTAAATCTTGAGCACTGTGACTACTTTTCTCCTTTGACCATGCTCTGCAACTGGAGTCTTGTCAGCTCTGACTGCTGGCCTTGTGACCAAACTAGGGAAGTTACTCCTACCACTATGAATGTCCCTGCTTTGGGCAGCCCTGCAAAGGCTGCACAGAGTGCTTTGTGTAATCTATTTAACTGTAAATTGTTACTAAGCTTTTCCTTAGTTTGACTGTACTCTTCCTTCATTGCATTCAGTCTAACACCTCAGCCTTTTGTGTTTGTTTGATTCAACAGGTTGGTCAGATGCAGATTTTGAGACGCCAGATTACCAATGAATTAAACTATTCCTGCAGATTTGACTCCAAGCATTTGGCTGCTGCTTTGGAGAATCTCAATAAGTAAGAAGCCAAACGTGCTGAAGAGCTGCATGTATCACTGTGGTGTAATTGTTATCAACTCAGCAATCCTTAAAGTCTAGATCATGGCAGAATGTGGAGTCTGAATGCATTCAGGTTTTTGTTGATGAGTGTTTGAATTTGAACCCAACAAAACCAGGAAAGTAGCTTTGCAAGTAACCTGTTTGGTTCTACCTGGATTTGGGTGAGACGAACGAACAGTGAGGATGTTCAGTGTGGTGCTGATCTTGAAACAAATCTGACATTTGTAAAAGGATGCTCCAAAAAAGGTGGTTTACTCCTGCTTATGACCATGTACAAGTTTTGTCCTTGAGGGATTTACATTACTATGACTTGTGGCATTGTGTAGGGTTTGTTGGTGATAATTTAAAGAAGTATTTAATATAATCAATTGGCTTTCCTTTTAGAGCAATACTGGCTGATATTGAAGCACATTATCAGAACCCATCACTACCTTATCCTAAAGAAGACAACACTCTTTTGTATGAAATCACAGCGTATCTGGAAGCAGCTGGCATTCACAATCCATTAAATAAGGTCAGGCTTACATTCCAGTGCTCAGTACAATTTGCTTTTTCTGTTTTATTGTTAACTGAGATAAAAAATCCCATACCTGGAAGAACAGTGTTCCTCTTTTGTCTTTTCCCCTCAGATCTACATAACAACAAAACGTCTGCCATATTTTCCTACTGTCAACTTCCTCTTTCTAATTTCCCAGTTCCCGAAACTTCAGTACAACAGAAATTTAGGTATTGTATAAGTTGTTTGTCTTGATCTAGTGAAAGCTGATGTGAAACCATCTGTAGAGGAGATAGTAAAATTATCTGCATAGAAATTCTAGCGATAGGATATGGGGTAGTGGGTTCAAACTAAAACAGGGAGTTCAGGTTAGATCTAAGGAGGAAGTTCTTTACTGTGAGGGTGGTGAGGTACTGAAACAGGTTGCCCAAATAAGTGGTAAATGCCCCCATCCCTGGTGGTTTCCAAGGCCAGGTTGGACAGGGCCTTGGGTGACATGGTCTAGTGTGAGGTGTCCTTGTCCATGTCGGGGGGGTGGAACTGGATGATCTTCAGGCCCTTTCCAACCCAAACCATTCTATGATTCTATGTGCAGGCAGATTTGTTATAATATTGTAGCCAAATACAATGGAGTAGGAAACAGACTCCAGACTCCTGATTTTTTCAGCCCATCCTATGCCTTAGTTAATATCATTAAGCCATTTGCTACAGAAGAAATGTAGTTGTTACATTAGTTTCCAAGTTTTCTGTGTGGGCAAGCAGAAGGGGAGATACAGCAAAAAAACCCTCAGGGGAGGATATTAGCTAATTTAGCCTCTGCTATAAAGAGTATGTTGTGTTTAATAAACATGTGCTGTTTTGGGGTGGCTTTTGGGTGCAGGAGTGGTGTGCAAGCGGCCGGCTGACCAGATTGACTGGCTGCCTCTAGTTCTGGGACTCCTTACCCTCTTGAAACAGTTTCACTCAAGATACACAGAACAGTTTCTGGCTCTCATCGGTCAGTTTATTCGTTCAACAATGGAGCAGTGCACAAGGTATCCCATGTTTTACTCTTTCCCTAAGATCACCTCTCTGCAGAGGACTTCAGTAGTATTATCACTGCTTTCTAGTATGTTTTTCTAGCAGAGTATATTTGACATAACAACAACAATATATTTGACTAAATACAAGATTAAAATACGATTTCTTTCTGTAATGGAATCACGTGGTACCTACTGGAGGTGATGTTTGAAGGCTGGCATTGCATGTAATTCTATCCAAACAACTGATCAGCTAGTAAGTGTTTGCTGTTCACGGTGGTTGAATTTTAGCCAGAAGATACCAGAGATGCCTGCTGATGTAGTGGCTGCCCTCATGTTCCTGGAGGATTACATTCGCTACACAAAGCTTCCAAGGAAGGTAAGAAACCCATGTCTCCTCTATGTAGCAGTGAGCAGGAGACCTGCTCAGGTGAGCTAGATCTTGGTTTATGCTGTGGCTATGTACTAGCAGTTTGATCACACGTATCTACTCTGGAACCTGCATCATCTGTGAGCACATACCCAAAATAATGCACTTGCTGACTTTGCCCAAGCAATACTGACCCTTTTCAGGTGTTCTGTAAAAGTTTTGCAGAAGGAAATAGAGGTGAAAAATCTGTTGCCTGATAGGAATGGCTCGTAACAAATTCTTTTACCTTGTATGAGCTACAGTTATGTTACTTAGGTACTTTGTGTAACTATTCCTATATTACATCATTATGGAAAAACTATTTTCTAGAGGGGATACAAAATACAGGAAGGATTTCTATTTTGTGCACATTTGAGGCTGTTCCATTTAGTCCTCAGAGAGCCTGTACATTGCTGGGGGCTTTTGGGAAAGGGAAAAATCAAATAGAAGTTCAGAGATGTTGCAGAGTTAAGTAGCAATAAATAGCAGTATTGTACATGCAGGGCAAGAAAGCTAAATAGCAACTTAAATTTTGGTGAAACACCATCTCCAGCCCTTGATCCCCTTCCCTTCCTGCCAATGGCTTCCCAGGCATCTTCTTTATTTTATGTGCAAGGGAAGTTCTGAAAGTCTGGTCTTGTGGAGAGACTTTATTTTAGGGTTCAGTGCAACTTGACTGCATTTGAAGGTCACAGAATCAACTGGGTTGGAAAAGACCTTTAAGATCACCAAGTCCAACCTTTACCCCAGCACTGCCAAGGCCACCACTAAGCCATGTCACTGAGGGCCTCATCTGTGTGGTTTGTGAACACTTCCAGGGACGGTGATTGTTTGTGAACATTTCCGGGGCAGCCTACTGCTATGACGTGGTTTTAATGCCCCATTGGTTATAGGCTGCACCTCGATGATTCAGGTCAGAACTGGTGCTTGGTTCATAGATCAGATGTGCTTGTTAATGTGTGACTCAAGCATACAATGAATAATGAAGAAAACACCTAACTCTGCCTTCCTGTTTACTCCAGGTTGTTGAAGCCCATGTGCCTAGCTTCATTTTTGATGAATTCAGAACTGCTCTGTGAATATGGAGAAGGACCAAGTCTTTCCCCCAGACTTGAGCAAGGAGTTAGGGATGGGGGATGAGACAAGAGCAGCTTTTCAGAACTGTGTCTTTTCTGTGCTTTAAGGCAGTTCCTACAACTGTCCCTATGGACCATAACCATCAGCCCTACTCTGTGTAACTAACACTTGTTTTACATCATGACATGAGACACAGTTTATATCTCATCCACACAGTGTACATTTTGTACTGTGCATTATAAACGCTGTATGGAACTGTTTGGGTATAAATCATGGAGGTTTTTGTTCTGAAGAACTATCTATGAAAGTTTGACTTTTATATTGCAAAGGAGCAATGAAATTGGAAATAAAGGTGTTGGATAATCTGCCAGGACTGATGATTCCCTAGTGTCAATTTTCCTGTTTAAAGAGCAATTAGTGAGAATGTGCATACAGTGAAAAGAGGTTTGGTGCCTGCCTCCGCACTACACAACGTGGATTTTCCTCTGTAGAGGACAGAAAGGACTCACTAAATATCCATGGCTGAAACATCCTGTTATGCTATTGAAAAGCACACATATTTCTTCTAGTGCAGCTGTAACATAACTAATGTTGGGGGTGAGTATTCAGTCACTTTCAGTCCTGGTAGGGAACGTTTTACACCTGGTGTGATGTTCTTGCTCGGGGCTGCTGTGGGAAGGTCAGTAGGATGTTATTTTGTCATTGGGACATCGTGGTGGTTACCAGACTGGAAAGGAGGATGCAAATGCAAAAGGTGAAAGGAAGGGTTTCTTGCAAAGAGGTGTTCATGGTACTAAGGCAGGCTGGAGGGGCTAGGTGGCAAATCACTCCTTGTTACAAAAGGAAGAGCAAAGAAGAAGCAGAGCAAAGTGCAAAGACCCAGGACACTGGTCCTGTCTGTGTCACCCTCTGGCTGCAGTGAAGATGTGTTGTCTTCACCTACACAAGTAACCCAACCTTTCCCCTGGAAACAAGACCAGGGACCATGCTCCCCTCCAGTACAGCTGATGCAGGGATCTGGCCCCCCACCTTCCATCCCTGCTACAGTGGAGCCGGTATAGTAAATAACAGGTTTGGGCTCTGCTGGCTGCTGCTTCAGGAGCAGCCCTAATTCATAGAAATCACTCATTGCCACAAGAATAAATAGAACAAGATTAATGAATGTGAGAGGGAAACTAGTGGATCAAGGAGACTTTAATCTTGCAATTAGCAGGGTACCCACAGCATCTGGATCAAGCGAGGATCAGGGGAGCTCATGAACATATCACAGGGCATGATTTGTCAAACATGGAAAACAGAGGCATCAAATACACCCAGTCATAAGGAAGGTGAAGCTTCACCTCCTAAACCTTAGCAGAAGGGTTTTCTGTATGTTGAAATACAGATGAGGGCTATGTCTGTGCTGTGCATCCCACATGAGCAGTGCATGAAGCAGTTGTTGCTGGGCTCAGCAGAGTGCTCAGGAAGCCCCACATGGACATGTCCAGGATCTCAGTATTCACTCCAAACCCCATGAAACATGTCAGGACCCATCCTGTGACACAGGAACCGCCTGGCCTGGCTCCCACCTAAACCAGGGCAGCCTGATCCACCCATGCTGGAAATGGGCCCTGCTCAGTGCTAATCGCCTTCCCTTCCACACCACTCCCAGGAGGTGCCTGTGGTCCTGGTGTGTTTCCCACCTTAGACAAAGCCTTCGTGCTCAAGCCACTGCTCAACTATAGAGCCTCGCCCCGCTGCAAGCTTCCCCTTCTTGTCCTGCACCCAGAGAACCCACCTCTGCGTCCTAGAAGAACCCATGAAGCCAAACCCTCACCGGTGGTACTGCCAAAAGTAAGTAAGGTCTAAGGCAGGTTCTAGACCGTGCTAACCTGATCGAGTGCAAGGCATCCCTGCCTGTGGCAGGGAGGGTGGAACCAGATGATCTTTGAGCTCTCTTCCAATCCAAACCAATCTGTGAGTCTATGAAGCATACAGACATCAGGAAGTTGATATTTGTGCATTCAATTCTGTATGCTTTTACAACTCAATGTATAATTTCAGGTCCATATATCTATCTATCAGCCCCTATATTGGAGCTACCAAAAACCACACCTGGGAAGATGGTGTTAAGATGATGTAGCCTGAAAAATGTGAATCTGCACCCAAAGCAAACACTGTATTGCAGAAACTTGACAGAGCAGCAGCTGTGCAAGAGCAGCCCACAGGAAACAAGGTGCTGAGCTGAGGAAAACCCAATGTTCCCATGCAAAAACAAATTACCCACTGTAATAGCAAAGGTGGAACTGGTTGAAATCATATATGAGACTGCAACACACCCCATCAAGTCATATGGGTGCTTCTCTAGGATTGCTCACTACGGATGCAAGGCACTATGGGTGCATGTCTTCGCATGAACAAGAGCTTCAGGGTTTGACCTACGGTCCTGATGGTGATGGCTGCCTGGCAGCACATGTGTGGACCAGCTCTGAAAACAGCTGTGATGCCACAAGCTTCTTCCATGGCTCTCCACGACCTCTGCCATCTGAGAACCAGCAAAGGCCCAGCACCTCACAGCTCCTCCTGACCCTGCCTAAATCATTCCCAGCTCCTGCTCTGCCAGGCACCAGTCATTCAAAGGCTCTCCTGATGTGGAGCTGTAGTTTTTTGCTCTAGCCCTTCCCTAACAGTTCCCAACAGGCTGTTCACCTTTCTGACTGCTGCTGAGAGCTGGTAGTAGCTGGCAGAGGGACCAGTCACAGCAAGTCCATGACCATGATGTTCCACCATCAGGCTTGTATTTCCCATTTGTGTTACTTTGCTTATGCTGGCGGTGGATTCCAGTCACTACCTGGAATACCCGGAATACCCAGCCAGCTTTTGTTTTCAGTGCCTTGAATAACTTTATCTCAGCAAACTCTGTCACACTGCTGCACAATGTCACACACTCTGTCACACTGCTGTTCAATGCACAGCACAGGAGCTTGCGCAGCTCTTTGGTGCTCCACAGGGGACAGTTTAGGACATGCTGACACTAGTGTCCATGTAGGAATGTCGCGCTGAGCAAGCCAGAGTTGCTGGATGGATAATTTATCAACTGCCCGTCATTGTTGTGGAGTTTGATCCGGTCCAGAGCACACAAGCTGGTTCCAGGAGCGGTGTGAGCACTGTGAGCCAGCCATCGATTCCTGCCCCACTGACACAACGCAGGCAGTGTACAGCCGCAGAGAATACCAGGTCTGGGGACACAGGAGCAGCCTGTGAAGTAGCTCAGGTCACAGCTTCCACATGGGAAGCCAGTGCAGGAAACACGCTCCATGCACCTTTCCCGTCTATAACCCGAGTCCTGTACTGCAGCACATTTGGGCAGCACATGTAAAGCAAGGACCAGCAAACAGAGTGGGAGGAGGCAGAGGTCAAGTGTGTGGCAAGAGGGAGAAAGACAAGACAGAGCCTGCAATTACAAGGGAGTGAGCGATGTGTTTTAGTCACCCCCTTTCTTCCTATTTCCACAGATGTTTGCAAACCCCAGTGATGGCACCGGTGTCGCACGTACTCTGGAACAGCTCCATTACAGCTCAAGTGTGGCTCTCCAGAGCCAGATCACTGCACAGCTGAGGCAGAACTTGGGCAACACCGACGAGGACCAGCGCAGGGCCCCTGTTACTGACCGGTGGCTGGTTTTCCCCTCCTGTGTACTGCAGGTCCAGTGAGACACGGTTCAGTGTGAAGTCTTCCAAGTGCTGTTCAGAGTCATTGACAAGCCACTTACAGCTACAGAGAACAGCAGGCTTCTCCTTCCTTCCATTGCAGAGCAGGCTGTGCAAGCCCCTGTTCACACTGGCTCCCCAGAGAGGCCTCCCTAACCGTGCCCAAGACTCCTCACACCGCACTGCACTGCCGCTGCCTCAGAAGCACAATCAAGTCCACAGTGACAAAATCCAGCAGCTGATCCAGAACTAACCAAGTCTCCCTCTTTGTTCCGGGTGGTTAAAGGGAAGGTGGGAGGAAAACCACCACCACTCTGCCTTGTGCTTGTGCTGGAGCTGATGGGACACCCGCAGAGCCCCAGCAGGCACTGCTCCTCACACAGAGCCCAACACCGCAGGCCTGCTCTAGCACAGGTTTTATAGCCATGATGGAAGAACCAAACCTCTCATTGCCCTATAGATTTCCAGTAAAGAGCTTATTCAAACCAAGCCAAACCCCCAAAACCAGAGGACCAAGAACACTCAACCTACAGACGGCTCAAATCTGTCCAAGGCTTGCGATGCTTTCACACACGGGCTCTGCTATGGTTTCTTTTGCAGTGTGGACACACTGCCCAGGTCAAGGGCTGGTCTTGGCTCCAGCTCTACAAGGGGGCCTATAGGGATGCTGGGGAGGGACTCTTCATTAGGGACTGTAGTGACAGGGCAAGGGGTAACGGGTTCAAACTTAAACAGGGGAGGTTTAGATTGGATCTAAGGAAGAAATTCTTTCCTGTGAGAGTGGTGAGGCACTGGAATGGGTTGGCCAGGGAGGTTGTGAGTGCTCCATCCCTGGCAGTGTTCAAGGCCAGGTTGGACGCCGCCTTGGGTGGCATGGTTTAGTGTGAGGTGTCCCTGCTTATGGCAGGGGGGTTGGAAATGAATGATCTTAAGGTCCTTTCCAACCCTGACTATTCTATGATTCTATGAACCAACACTGCAGTGGTGAACAAGCCTCCACACCACACACACCAGTGGAGAGGGCATCCCCTGCCTCCACTTTCCTCCCACCAGCAGGTTTTCATAGTCCCGTACCATGTCACCAGCTACAAGCTCACCACCATGGAGCTGCTTGTTCCTTCTGCTGTCTCCATTAGCTGCAGCTGCACCGGGGCTGGGGCTCAGGGATGACCACGTAATGCCCAGAGAACTTCTCAAGGTGTGCACAGGGAAGAGAAGGAGCAACTCCCCTAAGAGGACAGATAGAGCTGGGCTTGTTCAGTCTGGAGAAGAAAAGGCCCCAGAGAGAGCTTGGAGCAGCTAAGGGGGACTACAAGAAAGCTGGAGAGGGGCTTTCACAAGGCCATGTAGCAATGGGACAATAGGAATGGCTTAAACTGAAAGATTTAGCCATTAGGAAAAAGCTCTTCCCTGTGAGTGTGCTGAGGCGCTGGCACAGGGTGCCCAGAGAAGCTGTGGCTGCCCCATCCCTAGCAGTGTTCAAGGCCAGGTTGGATGGGGCTTGGAGCAACCTGGTCTAGAGGAAGGTGTCCCTGCCCATAGCAGGGGGTTGGAACTGGATGAGCTTTAAGGTCCCTTCCGACCTCACCCAGCCTGTGATTCTGATTCTCACTCTTATTTGGCTCAAGAGCTGCTTCTTTCATGACCTCCCCACTCCACAAGCTCTGACAAAACCACTCTATCCAGGGATGAGAGACCACAGCCAGGAGCTCTGCCCTGTGCCTTTTCTTCACTGCTGCTGCTGGCATGGACCAACCAACACCACTGAACACTGACTCATCAGTAACTCCAGCGTGAAGCCCATCCCCTGCACTGCCCTGTGTCCAAACACTCCCAGTGTGTTTGACAGTTCAAAGCCAGTCCTCCATCCTGGCTTGAGGACAAGGCCCATAACCATTCCGGGAGCTGAATGTTCAAGTTTGCCTCCCCCACAGTGATTTTCAACATCAAAACACTTAAGCAGGTACTTAGGAAACTGAATTTAGGAAAATAGAAGAAAAAAAACACATAAGCATACATATACATTTAAGCAGAATTATTTCCTGATCAATCAGATTCTAAAAGCCCTCATTAACCAGAGATACATAGCAAAAAAATCTACAGATATCATAGCCTTTTATTACAGTGAGCTGAGGATGGGTACTTCGCTCAGGCCTTTCTGTGCTTGACTTTGAGGAGACTGATGGCAAATGAGAGAAAAAACCCCAGAAAATGTAAAATTCCTCCATATTTTCAGAATTGTCACCAAGTTTGAACCCCCTCGTATAAACCCTGCAAACTTTGTGTTACCTCCCAAGGGGCAGCTCCTAGTTCCCATACAGAATGCTATCAGAAAATCTTAGTACTCTACCCTGAAGGTAGAGCACAGACATACTCGTGGTGTGTGTGATTTCAAGACGGTATCGACACTGTTAATGGTGAGAAAAATACTGATGCTTTTGCTTCTGGAAAAGGACATTTGGAATTGTCTGCCACATGAAACGCTCAGGAAGCCTCTCCCCAGACTTCTTGCCACAGTCCAACACAAACAGATTGTTTTGATGCAGTTGGTGCAATCTGTTGTTGTCAAGATGTTTCACCCATACAGAAGCATGTTGCTGCTCTCTCAGCACTGCTGCGTGACTGCTCAGGCCAGCCAAAACAACAGAGCCACACAGGGATACACAAAGCAACCATAACAAAAATGCATAAGAAAGGTAAAGAAACATGACAACACACAAGAACAAAGGGAAGCACACTGATAGTGGTAACAGTGAGAGGAACAGCGATCAACAGTACAAGCCATAAGCTCTCCAGTAACACACAGTAATTTCTATAGGAAAAAATCCCCAAATCATACTATTAGAAGGACACTTTGTGCTACTTATCGTAAGTTTTTCAAGTAATATTAAAGGTTACTGTCTCTGGGAACAGCCTGGCCTGAATTTGTTTCAGTGGGTGCAGTCTGTTGCTGTGCTTCAGTTTGTGGCAGTTGTTTAGCTTCAGCTGCGCAGCCTCCCCAGCAAAACCAACCCAAACCCCTCAGGTTTTGCAAGGGAGGGACATAGGAAGGAATTATCCAGGTTATTTTCAGTACCCGAGTGTGATGCAGTAGCCACATGACTACAGTTTGATTATGACTTGCTTAAATGAATTCCAGTGTAACGAATGATTTCAGAAGAGCAACATGGCACTTGCAACAGGGACTGAAGTTACAGGTATGATGACACTTCAAGATCTGAGATCCTTTACAGTGTCCTTTTAAGTGTCTGTAGACCAGTATCTCAGCTGAAACTGGTACAGAAAAGAAGCGAATCCTAATGAAACAACCCAAATCACAAATGTTACACTATCTCACAGTGAAGAAATAGTCTATAGCACTACTGAAGTGAAGCAAGCATGGATAAAGCATGGAAGAAAGAAGGATAATAGCAGCATATGGTTTACCATCTTCACTTCTCAGTTTATTAATATTAGTGGTGCACTCAGCAATGGCAAAAGCAAGGGATGAAATTCTGACAAAACTGGCAACTCTGTACCACGTGTCAAACACATAATCATGGTCCTTGTAAACAGCTACCTCCTCTCTGGACTGAAATTGCAAAGAAAAGACTATTTACATATAATATATATGCATATACCCACAAAACCAAAATTAAGTCAGATCCTTATCAAGGAAATCGCATTTTGCAGAGAAGAAAACATAATGCACTATTTAGTAGAGCTCCAAAGATTTTGAAGGCATCGTGATTTTCATGTTTTCTCCCTACAGTCATTTCCCCCTGGATTTTAGTAGACTAAATACTTCATTTCAGAGTAAATGAGTGGAAATATTATCGAGCAACTCCGGTAAAGAATGGCTCCACTATTGACAAATGCTCGAGGCTTCATGATCCAGGGCTCTGACTTGAAGCAAAAATAAACAGCATATAATGCTACAGCAAAGAAATGGCCGATCAGCACCATTGGCTTAGGAGATAACCTGTATTGAGAACAAAGAGACAGAAGATGTCCATAAACAGTACTGGAAAGCAGTGACAGATACTAAGTTTACAAGGAGAGATCTGCACTGAGGATGACCCTCCCCTCCCCTTCTGATATAGGCAGCTCTGGTGCTTGCATCTCAACTGAAAAATAGACACTTTGTTGCCTTGGAGCTGCTCCATGCTCTGTGTTCCCCCCACCCCACAATGCAGCCAACACATGCTGGTGCACTCGCCTCACTCCTAGCAGCCTGTGCCTGCCTCCATCAGCCCCCAGGGGATTACTCTCAACAGGCTCTATCACTGTCAGCTCCTGTCCCCAAAAGGGAGAAATACAAATGCACACATTCTCACATGCTCAAAGCAGTATGAGTTATTGCACAGTCACTGGCCTCTGAGGGTCAACCAAAATACCTTGACAGTTCCACCATTCCTTATGCTCTTTTATGGCAGACCTCATCCTTTCCTATTCCCAACTCGTCAAGCACGAAACACCTCCACCAGGTCTTCTGCCAGTCTGGACTTCTCTACCTCATTCAAACTCCCATGCCACACACATTAGCCTCTCTGCAGCTTTTAGTGGCATTTTTTACAAAGACAAAGCCAAAACAGAGTCAGCTTTTAAAGACATCTTCTAATAAAGCTCCAACCTTTAGCGTAATCCTAAAAACACAGGCTCCTGTGGACTTGGACTACTGTCCCTGTGCAGAGTTGACTGACTGGGATCTCACCATGCTCTCCTGTTCACATTAGCCATTTCCAGCACCCTGAACTTACACAGACAGCAATCCAACAGGGCCTGAGACACATTCTCCACCAAGCCTGAAGTAATGGAAACAGGCTTTCTTCAGCTGATGCAAGGAATCTACAAAATGAATTACAATAATTCAACAAATATAATCAACACATACTCAAAACTAACTCAGCATACACAATGGTGATATCAAATTCAAGACTTTTGGTACTTTGGTAGCTGTTCAATTCAATTGGATTTTGAGCTAGCTTTACTGAAGTAAGGGACAGTCTTACAGAATATCCGTAGAATAGTCATGAATTAACTGACACAAGAACAAGTGTTTTCTGCTTGTTTCTTTGTGGGGTTTTTCTTTGGTTTTGCTTTTTGAATGCCAGCTCCAGGCTTGCCTTCACATTGCCAAAACTCAGTTTACGTACCACTAAAACTAAACCATTAGGCAGAGAATGCAAGCTAACTCATCGAATTCCTTCCCTGGATATATATGTAATACCTATCAATATGCACATACACATGCAAGAACACATGGACATATGTTCATATACACACCCCTTTCCCCAGGCATGTTTACTTACCAAGCTGCAATTAGTCAGAAGCTATCTTTATGATATACTTACCATCTGTGGCAGCAAAGAGTTCATACAGGGCCTGGGCAAGGACGTTCACTACAAAAGAATGAGACTTTTTTCTTGACCAGTAAAATGTCCTTTTGGCCTGAAAAGGAAAAACAAGAGACATGAAGTATTTCTGTCAGTAGATACAGAAGCATATTCAAAACATTCCCAAGCAGGCAGTAACAGTCATGCTCATGAAAACAGGGAGTGGATCAGTAAGGAATTTTGGAAACTTGTTGAACCAGGTTCCTCTTACTAAGTATAGGAAAGGCAGCACAGGAGGGTGTGCTTCATCTCAGCCTCTAGCGGCTGGTGCACATCAGAAACTTGAAGTGTTACCTACTTCTTGCTGTTGACTGAGTGGAAGTAGGAAGTAACTGGAAGTCTGAGGTGATGCTGAGATCTAGGTATCTGCGTGGGGTCAGGTAAGTCCTGTACTGTCCTAACATGCAGGGGCCCTCCTAAGGGCTTTTCAATTCTCAAATACACTTTCAAAATCCTTTACTTGTCATCTATAGCTATCCTAGCTGTAATTTAGCCAAGACAACATAAAACCATAGAATGGTTTGGGTTGGAGGGACCTTAAGATAATCCAGTTCCAACCCCCCTGCCTAACCTGATTAAAAGCAGTGAAGAAATAAGTAAGAAATCTTATTATTTACTAAGCAGAATTCTGGGTCAAAATCTCACTGTAAAAACAAACCTGGCGTCAACACTGATGGTGCTGATTGCTGGGAATGAAGGATGTTTCCTAACTTCCTACTGCAAAATTAATGCAAGCAGGCATGGAGATATGCCTGGAAAATACTGGTCCACATGCTCATTATTCCCTACTCCTACAACAGTAACGGCCCAACCCCACCCCATTTACCATCTACCTATGTTACAAGCACATTATTAACAGAGGCAGGTAAGGTCATACTAGCAAAGTGTGCTGACTAGACACAGCATGCCTGTCCCCTTCAGCACAACATGACAGATCAGCAAGCAGTGTTGATTCTGCCTTTTGCCACACAGCCACAGCACTTCCAGACCACAACTCCGTTGCCTGGTGAATGCCTCATGTCGAATTTACTACCTAAAGCTTTGGGGACTGCTGTGCCTTGCTAAAAACTTACACATGTCCCCAAGCTGCACAGAACTCAGAAAAGAGTCATCAAACTGCAGTAAGAGCTGCAAAGAAAAGCTTCACCTGAAGAATGTCTGAGTCTTCATAAAGGTCTGGAATATCCTGGAGCAAACTCTTCCATATTTTAATATCGTTTAAAATAACACTCATTCCTCCTCCAGTTAGAGGGTGTCTTATATTATAGGCATCTCCTAAAAGCAGAACACCTACGTGGAAGAGAAAAATCCATGAATACTACATGACCAAACCCTCTATATTTTTCTAATCAAACTTACTAAGAATTCATTCCCATATATAAGATGCGAGGAAGGGGAGGAAGGGAAAGAAGGAAGGATTTAGTTTAAACAGGCTTAAAAAGGCTTAAAGATGAACAAACTCAGTATTTCTCCCCTACACGTTCTTATGTGCGCATTTCAAAGCACACACACGCTTAAGGTAATTTCTTTCCATTTTTAATCAAGTTTTCCTTAAAAAGACCAAGCTCGTATCAGTGAGTGATTTAAACTTAAAAATCAAGCAAACCCTGATTTGAAGTCGTGTCAATGCAAACATCCCAGCTGCACTCTGCCGAGGGCACGCCATTTCAAACTATTATTCCTCACAGAAGACTTGACAGTTGTATTGAACACCAAATACACATCTAGGGCAACAAAGCCCAATGTCCCCAGAGAAGTCCATAATGCCTTTCTCCCTCCCTTTATTCCATAACACACACACACCTTTTTTGTTTACAGCTGAAGGGGGCAGGAAGCTGGCAGGCATCGTCCTTAAGCGATCGGTCTGAACTGCTACTAAGAATGGCTCCTTCAAGTGATCTGCAATAACCAAATGTTTCAGTTCCACAACTTAAGAGTCTAAAACCATGTTCACACAGCCCATTTTAACCTCTTCTTAGAGAGAGAATCCTTCTGAATTGCTAGCCTCACAGATGTGAGCTAAACAAACTGCTGTGGGATGTGGAATCAAAGAAGGGTGAATAGGAACTGAATCCGTAACTGTGCACATGGAAAAAGGCCATACAGTTCAATGGGTTCAGTGAGATGAGCCTTTCTGGCACACGTAACAGTGACAGTTATGGATGGAAATCTTCCTGCACTTACCAGGTAGCTGTGGATGAATGTTCTCAATCATGTATTCTTTCAAATTCTTTGGCATTTCCCCTCGAATATCAACAAGGACCCGAGTCTCCGTTGAAGAAATCTGGTAGATAAGCACTGGACTGGTTTTAGCCAGAACAAGTTCAGCATAATTGGCTTTAAACTGCGGTGCATTCTTGAAGAGAAAAGAAGGGGAAGAAAGCTTGAGACCAATTAATGAAAGGATATTCAACTTCAGGAATTCAAAAGCATTTTCTTAAGTACACTGAAATAAAATCCCACCTCGCAGTGTGTTATTTACCTCTATGAACAAGTGTTCTCAAAAAGAAAGTTCTTGACTTCAGTGTAGTTACAATTCCTTTCACAATACATTTTAATTTTCACTAGAAAATACACTGTTATCCATTTCACTTGAACACCTCACTAATATCTAAGACATGGCATTGAGAGCCTGTAATGCAATCACTGTAGTGGGTTTTGGTAAGAGGCTGTTCTATTTTCATAAAGAAAGTGCTGAAAGGGAAAGAAATGCACTGCATCTCGTTCTGCATGTATTGTCTCTGTATGCAACTATATGGAGATACCGTTTGAGTTAAAATCACAGGGTCCTATCTAACCAGGTCTTAAATCCAAAAGTAGAGAAACAGACGGTCCTTGGGTAGTGGTAACTGGGTTTGGGACCCAAAAAGTGCTGAAGTTCCTCCAAATCAGTGTTCCCAGTCCAGTGAAAATGCTGTGGTTTGCTT
Organism: Agapornis roseicollis; assembly: GCA_002631895.1. NCBI lineage: Eukaryota > Metazoa > Chordata > Aves > Psittaciformes > Psittacidae > Agapornis > Agapornis roseicollis. The sequence goes on along the minus strand of NDXB01006623.1, from coordinate 176,461 downwards.
TCTTCTCCCTTCATTCTGTTTACTGTTAATACAATAGTTGGTGCAGCAGCCACAGAAAGCAAGACCCAGGCAGCATTTCTGCTTGGGTTCTCCAACCACTCAGCTACCAACCTAGATTCCCACTTTCTCTCTTGAAGTATATAAATGCTGAAGGTACATATGTACCTCTTTACGAGGCACCCCACTGTTGTGGTTTAAACCCAGCCACGCAGCTCGTTCACTCACTCAACCCCCCCTTTCTTGCCCTCCCCCTGCTTCCAAAGGGATGGGGAGGAGAATCAAAAGAATGCAACTCCCACAGGTTGAGATAAGAATAGTTTAGTAACTAAGGTATAACACAAATCACTGCTGCTACCACCAGTAATAATAACGATAAAGGAAACAGCAAGGGAAGAGAATACAGCATCTCACCAACCACTGACAGATAACTCACAACATCCCACCCCACTCAACACTGACTGAAAACCTCTTCCAACTCCTCCAGAGTACTAGCCTTTCCAGGTAACTGCCCTCAGTTCTATATCCTGGGCATGACGTGCTATGGTATGGAATACCTCTTTGGTCAGTTTGGGTCAGGTGTCCTGTCCCTGCTTCCTCCCGGCCTCCCCTCCTCCCTGGCAGAGCATGAGACTCACAAAGTCCTTGGTCAGAGTAAAATATTCGAGCAGTAACTAAAAACATTCCTGTTATCAGTTTGGTTCCCAACTGAAAGTCAAAACACAGCAGCACCAGCTACTATGAAGAAGAAAAAATGACTGCTGCTGCTCAACCCAGGACACCCACCTTCAGGCAAAAGCAGAGTTTTGGGATTCTTCTGGAGTCCGAAACATGAGTGGTTTGACCCACAACTGTCAGGAAAAACTAAAACTCCAGATCTCTGCCCCCTGAACAAGTGTCATGAGTACTGTGAGAAACAAGTGTCACCAGCTCAGCTACCAATACCTCAACACAAAACCCAGTCAAAGCGCTTACAGCCACTGAAAGTATCTTATAAATTGGGTTCCAGCTTTAAAATGGTGTCCTCTTCTAATTCAGAAATTATATGCTAATAGCACATAGAGCACTACCTTATATGAGATGCTGAAATTATTCTTCAAGGAAAAAGAATATCGTGAACAGGTTTAGTATGCCCAGTGCTCAGTTAAAACTTCCTGTGTTGAATCCTAATCCGGTTTCTTTTAAACCTACGCTTAACACTGTACTCCACTCTTTAAACCAGAAATCTAACTTAAAGTTGCTTAGAAGTGTTTAAGAGTCAAAAATCTGATTTGCAACTGTACGAGTTAACTGGGTATGCATCAATAATGTGAGAGTTAAAACATGGACTAAAATATCCAAGCAGTCCTCAAAGGGACATAGAAACTGATAGAAGAGCTGGTTAAGTACCTAAAAGCAGAGTTATAATTGATTCTTTCAGTGCTGAACAACAACATCTTCAGTGAAATTCAGACCCACATTAAGAACCAGTAGTATACTGGCTTACATAGTATTATACATAAACGTTACCTTTAAAATGCAACCAACGAAATGGGATGAAACAGTAACCTTGTTGGAGACCAGGCTTTTTCTGAACTTGGAGAAAAGTCCATCAGCAACAACAGTGAGAGGTGCATGAAGTTCCTGCAACACAAGGGAAAAAGAGATAGGACATTTTCAATTTTGCTTCACAACAGTGAGAAACAAATCCCAAGCTCCCATTTGTGATTGTGCATTACATGTTCTACAAACAATAAACGGGTAAGAGGATCACAGAAGGTATTTATACTTTATGTACTTTTGCCTTCCTCATATTCATACTTATCATGGAATCATAGCATGGTTAGGGTTGGAAAGGACCTTAAGATCATCCAGTTCCAACCCTCTTGCCATAAGCAGGGACACCTCACACTAAACCATGCCACCCAAGTCTCTGTCCAACCTGGCCTTGAACACTGTCAGGGATCGAGCATTCACAACCCCCCCGGGCAACCCATTCCAGTGCCTCAGCACCCTAACAGGAAAGAATTTCTTCCTTATATCCAATCTAAACCTCTCCTGTTTAAGTTTGAACCCGTTACCCCTTGTCCTGTCACTACAGTCCCTAATGAAGAGTCCCTCCCCAGCATCCCTATAGGCCCCCTTCAGATACTGGAAGGCTGCTAGGAGGTCTCCATGCAGCCTTCTCCTCTCCAGGCTGAACAGCCCCAACTCTCCCGGCCTGTCTTCGTATGGGAGATGCTCCAGTCCCCTGATCATCCTCGTGGCCTCCTCTGGACTTGTTCCAACAGCTCCATGTCCTTTTTATGTTGAGCACACCAGAACTACACACAATGCTCCAGGTGAGGTCTCACGAGAGTGATACTTAATCCTATTTCCTCTAAAAGGTGATCTAACAGTATACTTCACCTTTTTTAGACATGTTTTCAGGCCCCATAGTTACTGCACTGTGTAGGAACTTGGATCAAAAAAAGACAAGAAAGTCAAGTAATTGCTGCCTTCAGCATATAGAAGAAAAAATAAAGGCAACATTTTAAATTACAGAGCTATGTGTAAGCAACTAAACAAACCCAAAGCGCTACAACCTGAAAGGCAGTAACATCTTTACAAGATCTGTACAAGAGCAAGCAGTGAACCCTGAGCAGTTCCTGGTGTACTTGGGAACTATAGGAACAAACAGTGCACATAGACAAAACACAAAATAGAACCTGAGTAAACTGATGAGGTTCAGCCTGAGCATAGGCACATTCCTAATATTTACCACAAACTCTTCTGTAACATATACAGATTATTCCAATTACTCACATACCTTTTTAAGCAATCTATTGTATGGTAATATAACAACACCATTATACTGTCATTATACTAGAAATAATTGATGAGGTAGATGTTTCCTTCTAACTACAGCTTTCTCAATGTCAGTATATTCAGTGATGTAACTGCAAATGATGATAGATTTAAACTGAGCATTGGTCCCTGGCCTTCAACAGTCTCACTTACATATTTGGCATGAGCAGGAAAGCTTTCAGAAAGTAATAAGGCAAAAAAATCCTTAGTAGTCCCAGAAAACATTTTACTATTGGATGGAAGCATGTGGTGGGTCAGTATGTAAGTGCGTTCCTCTATGGTTCCTCTATGAGCAGTTTTCTCCTGCTTAGGAATGGATCAGCCCCTTGTGTCACATAGTCCTTACATCTTTTACTGTGATATGGGACGTTGGACAAAATCAGATGAGAGCAGAGTTGAGGAAAATAATACAGGTTTATGGTTTCCGAGCTTATCGAAGTGAGCTCCTGAGTAGAGCTAACAAATCCTCTTTCCTATAGTTTCCTGTCTCAGAATACTGCAAGTTGTAATTATTCCTGCAGTTAAAGCAAAGTCACCTCTACATAAGGGCTCCCTAGTGTCTCATCATCTGAACATTCATGCTAGTTTTTCGACAGTCAACACACTAAGACCTTATTCAGTTGCCTGGTTTTGATAAAGCTGACTTGGAGCATACTGGCTAATTTGAACCTCACTGAAGAGAGTACAAGTCTCATAGGTAATGTGAGAACAGGGATGAAGAGTACAGAAAAACACAGTAACACAGTACAGATCGGACTGCTTTCTTTATGAAAGGGGGGCTAAGGAATGCAAACAGGCTTTGGGTTTTGGTTTGGGTTCCCCAAGTTGTTTCCCAGCTGTAAAATGTCACAAGTAGAGAAACACAGTTAAGAATAAATGTTTAGTGGAAATTTCTTTCTCTAAAGTCAAAGGAGATCTTGGCCACCAAATGAAACAGCTCTTTCTAGTCATAGCACCTCAGCATAAACGTGAATTTGTTTATCCCCATTATACACACAGGAAACTCAGAGCCTTAACAATATCCAGGCTCTCAGGACAGATGCAGGCTAAAACACTTGTCACCCTGCTGCTGGTCAAATAAGTCACACTTAATTACAATAACAACATCTGTACATGTGTAAAGCTTAAAAGTCACTCCCAAACCAAAATATGCACTATCTCCCTTTACCCCCAAACAAAACCAAACCTAACGTGCTTCTACACTGCTGGATGATAAAGCCAATTGGATCTGGGAAAAATAACCCAAGCAAACAACAAACCACTCCATCATCCAAAATCTTCTCTCAAAGTCCCTCTTTCTAGCACCCATGTGATTCAATGGCTTATTCTACTAGAGAGGACATCTTTATGTTTTACTCATTTTATATAACATGCAAAACAGACCACGGAACAGGACTTGGAACTCCTCCGTTCTCCAGCTACCTCAAGCGGGTAAGCAACTCTCTTACAAATTACTTCTTACAGCACTTTGCCATCAAGTGGGCTGAAATGCTATTTGCCTGAGGAGGCTCTAAAACCAACCAGCTTCCTACATCCCAAGCAAGTACTTTTAAAAGGCTCTCTTACATACTGTTTTATACCACTGTTTCCATTTCTAAATGGCCTAAAGATGAAAGATTTCATTAGCAATGCTTAGAGCAGGAACTTCCAGCTCCTCAGGAACTTTCTCAGTCTTGTATGGAGGGCAACACCCTGGCTACATGACTTTAGGCAGCAAAGGAATTTTGAAGTCAACAAAAGACATTACAAACTTGGTTCTTCTAGAGAACAGGAAGTATATCCAGCACTTCAGCACATTGGTTCTACCCAGACTGGTCTTTCCTAAGCTTTTAATTACGAGTTCACACAGTTTGATAGCAGTTTAGCACTGGCTGAGGCAGAGAATATTCATCAAATCAGTGATGCAATTAAAATAGGCCAGAACTCCGTAATCCAAGAAATTACTGGACAAAGCTCTCTCTCTGAATAGGCACCTATCTGATTTTCAGATACCTTAGCTGATGGTGGAAGTATATGTGGAAGTGTAAATCACTACACACAGGCAAAGCACAAATCTTAATATATTGTGTTTTCCACCAGTAATTCTCAAGGGATTTAAAACTCCAGATATATGAATATTGAAATAATGAACTGAATTCTCCAGACACACTGAATGTAGAAGCTGCACAAGAAGTTATAACAAGAACTCCCATATGCTAGGACTGTATCTCTCTTTATTAAAGCTTTCACTTGCTTGATAATGCCATTAGTTCTGTGCCAGTGCTCCAAAATAAAGGTTTTTTAATGATTATATGTATGAACTAACCCTTGATTTTCTCAACAGTTTAACAAAGATTGTAACACAGAACTGTCCTACCTTGGTGTCTCCAGTTTCTTTGTCCTTGTACTGAACACCCACGACACAGTCATCCTCCTCAAGCAATTCTACCACAGTCCCCTCAATGAATTTTGCACTGAAACAAAACAGAGGGTTTAAAACAGAACGCAAGATTAATGCTGCCAGCATTTCAAGGCATGAGACAAAGAAGGAAAACTAGATTTTCACTAATCCTGTCTCTGCCAAAACAAACAGTTTGCTTCAATTCTACAAAGATGTGTTCTTGACCACTTTCAGAAGCCACATTAAACATCAAAATGTGCTTGTCATTAATTTCAGTTCAACATTACTATTTGGTTTGATACTTGAGAATAGACTAAAACTGTCATGCTTATCTTAAACACCAAACCACTTTGCAGAATCCCCAGTTGTGCTTCGGGTACTCCATGGCCATGCAAGAGCTGCAGAGATGAGTCCAATGCCTACTAATGGTCAAACCAGGCAGCTGACCAAAATGTCCTGGCTCAAGATGGGAAATGCTGACAGTGCAGGTGAGACCTGACTGCAAGCAGAATTCAGGAGCAAGATCTGAAGCAGCAATTCTACACTAACATGTACATGAAGATAAATACAATGGTACCTAATTTCCAGAGTAGTCCAAAATAACCTAACTTGTTTAGGACAGGGTCATCTAGTTTTTCACTTCAGGAACTCAGGATACTCCTGTATTTTTCTCCCCCCATTTTCTTGCTATTTATGCTTTTCCAGTTCTGCTAATGCTTATGTTACAGTTGGAACTGAGTATCCCTGATTTCCACCTCCCAAACAGAGCTACTTGGGGTAAACAAATTAAATCCCTGTACACCTATATCCCCTGTTGGGTCTGAGCTGTTAAACCTGATCCCAGAAGTTCAGACTTAGCAGCTCAACACAGACACCCTCTCCCTCACAAATATTTGCATATCCAGATGGAATTCTACAACTTAGCTAAAGGTCTACGGGCTCTTGGAGGGAACATGAGCAATTGAATTCAAGTCTTTTCTATATGTCAGCCAGCACAGGAATTTCTGAGCTTAATTTGCCAGGCAACAGCAGGTTGGCTGGTTCAAAACATGAATGGTTATGTGTTAGCACACTGACCGAAACGTCACCAGCAAGGGAGGGCAGCAACACATCACGTTAATAGCACGTGAATCAGAATTCAGCGGATCCCATCGGCTTTAAATTCCTTTTATAGCTGTCAATTCAGATATCCAAGTGAGTACTCACTTCTTTTCCTGGTTCTCACCCACTATAAAAATGATTAACTGATGAGGCCCTTCCTCTGCAAAATTCATTTTACTCATTTGAAATGAATTCACATTGCCTGCTACTTATAAAGAGGACATATTGATTAGTAATAATAAATAATTATCCCCTACATTCTCACAAGCTTTGAGATGAAAACAAAGCCTCATGGAACTGTTAAGAGTTCTTGATCTCTCCCACACCTTAATTGAGAAGTAGTTTCCTATGCTACTATAAAAATTGAAAGCAAGTATACACAAAGTGCATGCAGTGTGGGAAAAGGGGACAGAATTGAATTCAAGTCACAAACACTAGATTTTGTGAGTTTCTGCTTCAGAGACTGCATACAGCCACAGGAGTTCCCCTTCCCTGTATGCTGAACAAAAAGGTGCCCAAATTTCACTGAACTTGAAGCCTCAACAAGAAGCTTTGATAGCTCCAGGACCTCTAGCAAAAGGACATGGACCTGCTCAAGTCCAGAAGAGGCCATGAAGATGATTAGAACAGCTGAAGCACCTCTCCTATGGAGACAGACTGAGAGAACTGGGGTTGTTCAGCTCAGCCTGGAGAGGAGAAGGCTCCAGGGAGACCCTGGAGCAGCCTTCCAGTACCTAAAGGGGCCTGGAAGAAATCTGGAGAGAAGCTTTTCACAAGGCACGTAGTGACAGGACAACAAGAATGGCTTTAAGCTGAAAGAGATTTAGATTAGATACTATGAATAAGTTCTTCTCTTTGAGGGTGCTGAGGCACTGGCACAGGTTGCCCAGAGAAGCTGTGGCTGCCCCATCCATGACAGTGTTCAAGGCCAGGCTGGACAGGCCTTTGAGCAACCCGCTCTAGCGGAAGGTGTTCCTGGCTGTGGCAGAGGGGTGGAACCAGATGACCTTTAAGGTCCCTTCCAACCAAAATTGGCATTCTATGAAACATGGTTGTGGCTGCTATCTTTTAGTGCTACTTTAAATAATTCATATGATACAATAAATATGACAGGAGAAAGCAATTTCCTATTCAGAAGAGACATGTATCGTAAAAAGATGATAATGCCATGTTTCCCTTGTAACTGTTACTCAGGGAATAAAGACAACACAAAAAACCACCCCACAGGGAATAGCATCTAGAATCTATTGTTTCAATAAAAGATTTCTTATTATCTCCTGTATAAAAGATGAATTGGTTAAAGAGTAAGTACCAAACACTATCTTTTACTTCCTTAGGAAGAGAAGGTGTCTTCAAGATTGTCAAACCCAGAAATTAATAACTAGAACGAGCTACTTTCATTTAGTGCTCCTGTCTAGTTAGCTTGACTTCCTGTTATCAGTAAAAAGGGAACAACATGCAAATGTCTAAGAAGTTCAACTTCTGGCATCACAGATAACACCAGTGGAAGAAATGTGTGTCCCTGCTCATTGCAGGAGGGTTGGATTGGATGTCCTTTAAAGGTCCTTTCTAACCCGAACCATTCCATAATTGTAAGAATACCACAGATTTGCCACTTGTTTCTTGACCAAGGAAGCTCTACACATACCTTATTGACAAGAGGTCTCTACTCCTGGTAAAGAACCTAACCCAGGAATCAGTAGAAGAAAACTGACCCTTTGGCCTTGAACTGTTTTTTTCACACGGATGGGACAGTATCTTGCCTAATACTTAAAACCTATACTCCTGTAGATTAACTTGTCCCAAAAGGTAATGTATGATGTATATGTAACTCATGATGTATCTACAGAAAACAGAACAAGCAACTATAGCTGTTCCATTCTCTCAGTCCTGTTTATTGCAGCCCTCTGTACTGGGACAGAGGAAAGTGGTTAAGGAATCTCATGGATGCTGGGAACAGTTGTTCTGAATCTCTAGATCCCAACTGAGCTTTTCAGAAGGCAACTCACTTGGGCTCTGCCATAGCTGCCCTTCGGAGACCCATGATGAACTGGCCATGATGAAAAGCTCTTCCACTGGCCACGCACCCATCCTCAGATGTTGGATAAGGAATTTCAACCTCCGACTTGCTCTCTATGTCATGAATTACATAACCATTTACAGTTTGTGCGTCAATACCTTCTACTGCATCTGCAAAATAGAAACCAACAGATGAGTTAAAAGAAGTCTTTAAGAAAGCTTAGTTATGTATGAAAAGTATTTATCTACAGTCCAATTTTCTTAATCAAAACACACACTGAAGAATTAATATTTTCAAAATGGCACATTAGAAATACATAAGCAATTTTAATTCAAATATTAGGCGCAGATATGTATTTGTTCATTTTCCCAGTAGGCATGCTTCCTCTAAAACTACTGCATTACAGATATATTTAGAGTCTTAAATGTACTCACCTTCAAGACCCAGGTCTCTAAGTGCTTTAAAACCTCCAGGTTGCAACAATTCTCCAACTATCCTGTCAGGTTCTTTCAGATCCCTCTCTATAACAGCCACCTTTCTTCCATCCCTCGAGAGCACCGTGGCCAAGGAAGAACCCAGGACGCCTGATCCCACAATGATAATTTCTGGGTTGTATTGGGGTGATAACGTTGTATTTGTAGCTGCCTCTGTCAGATACACATCTGAGAAGTTTATGTCTCTTTTACCCTTTAGAAAACAAAGCCAACAAAGTTACATGTACCATAACCTTGCCAGAGAGCTGACCTTGGCCTAGTTTTACTTTGACCTGGGGGACTGAGAACACAGTGGTAGTTGGAGAGCATCTTCCAGTTCAGTTGTACTTCACAAGGCAACAAAACCACAACAAGCAGAGAGAAGAAAAAACAACACCCTTCCTACCCCCCAAACAAAAATCAAGATACTTGCTTAAACTTGCCTTGCTGCTCAAAGACACTAATTCTCAGGGAGACTGAGAGTCAAGTTCCTATGAAAAGCAGTAAGCCAAAGCTGTCCTGTATTCTGGGTCTATAAAGTAACATACACCAGTGCCTTCATACTGGTGAGCCTCTACCAAAAGAAGTGTGCCTCAGGACTTTGGAAGGAAACAGATTCCCTGGAAAATGCATTTCTCTTTAATTTTACTGTAAGTGAACCTACCTACCAAAGTAACAGCTTATGATAAAACTCAGCATGGAAAACTGTTAGCAGAAGCAGCTACCTGGGAAATGTTATGAAAAAGTGGTCCTGAGATGAAAATTCATCAGTCAAAAAGTACAGGGAAAATTACCATTCTCCTGCATTTAAAGCTGTTAAGAATTGACACAGATCAGAACAGGTATCAGCTAACATATAAACTGATACCTAAAGACCAACTGTGTTATAAGAACTTCCAACAGCATCTAATAATACACTTAGATGTGAGAAAAAAAGTTGTAAGGGCAATTCCAGTGCAAACCAGCAAGTCATTTCTCCAGCTGTGGGAATAGGGTCCAATTGACTCTTTCACAAATGCCTCAGCACTGCAGTGCTGACAATGGTAAAATATGATTGCATCAGTGAAACAAATGCCCACAACAACAGAACTAATAGCGACACAGTGTCATGTTTGTTTCTACAAAGCAACAAGGGAGTGAAAAACTGAATTCAGATAATTCAAGAAACTGGGGTAAAGGCAGGCTTTAACAGAAGAACAACACAAAAATCCAGAACCTCTGACTTGCAGCCAAAAATGGTATCAAGCCCTTTTGTGCAAGGGGTCAGTGCTCAACTGGAAATGCCTGAAGTGCACAGGGAAAGTGCTGAGCCACAGATGTACTGAACATGCACATCCAGTTGGCAGTCCTTGATGGCAGGACTCCAGCTAAGCTCCACTGTCTTGCAGTTAAGTCTCATGCTGAGCTCTATGGAACAGACCAACTATCTGAGCTCAGGTCCTGTAGCTATTGTACAAGCAACAGCTTAGATTGAATTTCCAAATAACTCTACCTACAGTTGTTTGGACAAATATGTTTATCTATAGCTATTAGGAAGCTGATCAGAGAGCCACAGAATTGCTGATGCTGGAAAAGCCCTCCGGAGGTTATCTGGTCCAAAGCAGGGTCAGAGCAGATGGGCCTGGACCGTTTGTAGCTGGGTTTTGAATCCCTCCATGGATGGAGACTCCAACACTCCTCTGGGAGATCTGTTCATGCACTCAGCCACCCTCACAGGAAAAAAAGTGCTCCCTGATGTTCAGAGCAAACCCCCTGTGTTTCAGTCTGTGCCCATTGCTTCTTGTCCCACCACAGAGCATCGCTGGAAATCCCAGTTCCATCTTCTTTGCACCCACTCTTCAGGTATTCATACACTTTGTTGAGATCCCCCTGAGCCTTTCCTTCTCCAGGCTAAAGAGCTGCAGCTCTCTGAGCCTTTCCTTTTCCTCCATTCCTTCATCTCTACAACAGATTGACAGCTGAAGATATTCTTCTGCTAGTATATTAACTCTTCGCTACAAATCTTTCTTCAAACGCATTTGATTTGACTCTATAAAATAATTTCAGTCTTCTGCCATCCCAAACGAACACAGAACACACAAAAATCAAGATACCCAGCATCTAAAGACAAACACTTTCCATCACCAGAGTAGAAAGTCAGAGGCCAGAGGGAATAGCAGGAAAATACAGCACTCCACATACCCCATTTGCACTGAACCTACCTTTCTGGATTTGGGGTGTTCAACCTGTTGAGACCCTGGGGTGGGTTTGGCCCAGAAGAAGCCAACAAGTGGTAAAGTTGCAAGGACATCAGAGAGCATCCCCAGGTGGGTCTTTTGCTGCTGCTGCTGCTGCTTGGGCCCCCTGAAGCGGTACCTGTACGATAGCAGCAAGCCCAGGGAGAAAAACACTAACATGGAGAGCAGCACCTCCTTGTTAGCATAAGTCATGAGGTCTCCACACTTTTTATACACGTAGATGAAAGAGGCGATACCCAGAAAGGTCCACATGGTTAGGGGACTGCTCGCTGCTCCTGAACGCTTCTTCCAAAGCTTTCCTGTTGATGGATCCTGTCCAAAACGGGGTTTCGTGCAAAGAACCGAAAAAACTACGCGTACAAATGCAAAGACTTCTTTTGCGATGGAAGGGAGGGAGGGAGGGAGGGAGATCCCAACAAGGAAGCAAGTAACAAGCTGCACCTCGCTGGACTGTCTCAGGAGCGTCTCTGGGGCTTCCGAAAGGGGGGGTCCGACGCTTCCGAACCCGCAATAAAGAACTGAATTTAAACCGTCTTCTAACGAACCACCGAGCTCCGCGCCGCGCCTTCAGGAAACGCCCGACACCACTCGCGATGCTCCCGGCTCCGGAGCTCGGCCCACACCGCCTCCCCGATCACCGCTCCGCCGAGCACGGCCCGCCAGCACCGATGCTCCTCCGCTGGCGGCGACGCAGCCGGAGCCTTTCCGTCAGTGGAGCGGAGAGTAAGGGAGGGGCGGCCCCAGCCCGTGACACGCCCAGGCGGGCGGCTCAGGCTCACAGCCCGGAGGAGGTGCGGCTGATGCTCCACCTGCTCGCCTCAGGGCTCCCCACACGGCCGCCTCACGGGGCAAGGATGCTGCTGATGCTGCCGACGCTGCTTCCGACGCTGCTGCTGCCGCCGTTGCCGCCGCCGTTGCCGCTCCCGTGTCCTCCCGCCCGGCCGCAGCGCGGCGCCCCACAGCGAACACCTCACAGCGCGCGAGGGGTGGTGGTGCGAGTGAGGGGGGACTCGTCAGGGGCGGGGCTATGCTAATGAGCACCAGCCTCCGCCTCCTTGTACGTACCGCGCGCCCCGTGCCTCAGCGGCATGTGGCCAATCAGCGCTGCTATGCCGAGATGGCGCTATGGCCAGGCGCCCAATCAGGGCGGGGGGTAGGCGGGGCTGGCGCACGCCGGGCGATGTGACGCTAGGGAGGGCGGGGTGGAGTGGTGGGGTTGTCATGGCCACGCCGTGAGCTCGCACCTCCGGAGGCCCGGCCGAGGTGCTCTGTGCTCGGGTAGCCGGGGACGGGAGGCTGAGGGCGAACGGCTCAGCTGGAGAGCGGGCGGCAGCGTGGGTGCCTGCGCTGGTCAGTCCTGAGGGACGGCACCGTCCCGCTGCAGCCTGACGGGGTGCAGCTGCGGGAGGGTGCGGCTGCGGGACAGCCGGAGGGGCAGGATGGGCCCAGAACTACACCACCTGTGGAAGAAGTAAGGGGTTAAATAAAGACCTTCCGGGTGGGAAGGAGAATCCGGAGGTTTGCTCCTGGGGTGACTTGGACAAAACGAGCAGAGCAATCTGTTTTCAGCTTTTGGGCTCCTCAGGGACACACACCTACGAGGGAGGAACCTTCCTCGGGCTATGTGCTTGTCGCAGCACAAAACCAGATCTCTAATGCAGTATTACAATGCTTAAAAGTGATGAGGCTATGAAACAAGTCAGGACCTCGGTCAAGGCAGAGCTGGTAAAGGAATGGGCAAAACCTAGTGTGCCAATGGAGAATGAGACCTTGCAGTGCAAAAATGGACTCGATTTCAAATAAAGGAAAAAACATTCAGTGGTTTCTCATGCAGTAAAAAAGGAGTCTGAAAACAATTTGGTAGACTGGAATGAATGCGAGGTGAGAATGGGAGGCAGTTGGAGAAGAGGCTTGGTTCATTCATCAAATTATAGAATGATAGAAAAAACTGGTTTGGAAAGGAATTTTAAGATCATCAAGTCCAATTGTTAACCCAGGACTGCCAAGACCACCACTGAACCATGGCACTGAGGGCCTCATCTACATGGTGCGTGAACACTTCCAGGGATGGTGACTCCAGCACTGCCCTGGGCAGCCTGTTCCAATGCCTGAGCACCCCCTCTGTGAAGACGTTTTTCCTTATATCCAGGCTAAACCTCCCCTGGTGCAGCCTGAGGCCATTTCCTCCTCTTCTATCCCTTGTTACAGGGAGAAGAGATCAATCCCCACTTCACTCCATCCTCCTTTCAGGCAGTTGTAGAGAGCAATAATGTCCCCCCTGAGCCTTCTTTTCTCCAGATTAAACAACCTCGGGTTCCTCAGCTGTTCCTCATCAGACCTGTGTTCCAGACGCTTCACCAGCTTTGTTGCCCTTCTCTGGACCTGCTCCAGCAACTCAATGTATCTCTTGTAGTGAGTCAGTTCAGGCTGGAAGTAAAGCTCCTGTGATGTAAAAGAGGTTAAGGCTGGGTTTTTCTACATGGTAAAGACATGGGTGTCATGCAAGAATGATGGTTATTCTTTCAATGATGAAATTAATTCAGGTGTAGCAGAGGCATCTACCTATAGTAACATGTTCACAGCAGGAGCTGCTTTTCTCCAGTTTGCACTAGGGTTATTACAGCTGCCAGCAACTTTTATATTCAAACCACTTGAGACTGAACATCTTAAATACATCTGCACTTGATTTCTTATGTTCAGTTAACTAATGTTCCTTGTACCTACTAAAAATGCCTTTTTTACGGACTGAGCTCCATAGTCCATGTGGACACAGTCCACAGTCAGCATGTTGTATGACCAAAGTAAACCATGTGTAACCTTTCTGGGCATTTCATGCTAGAGACCAAGCACAAGAAGAACTACAGTCTTTAAGTTACTGAAACCAATACAAACCATCTAAAGACTAAGAAATGTCAGCTGACATGTATGAATCAACAACTAATACAATGCAAGCGCAAGTCAGAACTGTACCAAGGACCAGAGCAAGCTTAAGTGGCTAACAGAAAGAAGAACATATTTTAAGAAAACAGACTGAAGCAGAATCATGCGAATGAAGATGATAGTATGGTGATTGTAAGATCAGAGTAAAATTTCATCTTCCACTTTACTGCAAACTACCCAAGCCCTATCTTCACCCCCTGTGGATCCTGCTTTATGCAGCTGTAAGGTTGTGTCAACTCGGAGACAACATAGAAGTGTAACTCACTGCAGAACATCAACTTTCTGTCTTGTGCAGGTCACCCTGAGCCAGAGCAGAGGGCAGTAATACATGACTGCTACAGGAAGGACTGAGTGTTGGTGATTCTAATTACAGCCGCAGCTGTAATTAGATCTTATTAGATGACCAATAAATCTGCACGCTTGTTCTCCTTCCACCCCAAGAAATCACCTTCTGTTGATGAAATACTCATGCAAAATGTCTGTCAGGATTGTGTGATTTGTGAGTCATTTTTCTTGATAGTTCTACTCAGAGCGGTTAGTACTGGGAATTGAAGCAGTCACAGAATTCTGGGTGTGAGAGTAGCACTCACAGATGCATCCGTTTGAGCTCAGATGTTACCAGAACATTTCTGTATTTCCAGCCAAGACAACAAAAGTGGCTCTGCACTACCTCTTCATTTACTCTCACTGTCCTGGCAACAGTGAAGAGCTCAACATATTTGCGTTTCTCTGTTCAGCATAAGAGCTATCTTTTGTTGCTTACATTACTGTAAATGAGAAGGGATTGCTGTGGAGAGTCAGATAGAACTGATGTTTTGCTGTGGCCTGACTTTCCAGCTTTACGAAACAACTGTTTCTCTCTGGTTTGCATTTATGTGCATTCTTGAACTTTGTTAAGGATTTTGTTTGTAGAATAAGAAACATCTTGCTTCACTTGTAAAGCACTGTCAAGATGACTACTATGAAACATCTTTTTATAGAATCACAGAGTGGTTTGGATTGGAAGGGACCTTCAAGATCATTTAGTTCTAACCCCTCTGCTGCAGGCAGGGACACCTTCCACTAGACCACATTTATGTTACTTAAAGTCCCGTCCAACCTGGCCTTGGACAATACCAGGGATGGGGCATCCCCACCTTCCTTTGGCAGCCTATTCCAATGTCTCACCACCATCACAGTAAAGAATTTCTTCCTAATATCTAATCTGAACCTCCCTTCTTTCAGTTTAAAGCTGTTCCCCTTGACCTGTCCCTACAGGCCCTTGTTTAAAGTCTGTCTCCAGCTTTCTTGCAGTTCCTCTTTAGCACTGGAAGCTACTCTAAGGTCTCCCTGGAGCCTTCTCTTCTCCAGGCTGAACAACCCCAACCCTTTCAATGATTTCAATCTGACAGTAGCAGGTATGAACAGGCTGAAGCAAGGATTTGTAAAATTCCATAACAACTGCACAACGAGGAAAGGCACCAGAGAAGAGGTTGGAGTTGAGCGGGCGTTGATCTTAGCCCTTCTCCAGAAGCAGCTTCACTCAGCAGAATGCTGACAAGCAGCAGCTGGCAGGGCAGTGATGTGATGGTGGAATAACGAGAAATGGCTGGCTGAACTCCAGGGTATACAAGATAAATCACTTGGTGAAGACATTGCTGATTGTGCAGAAGCAGGTGGCACATGTGTGCCACCTGAAGATGCAGACCCATAAAACACAAGAGATGCCCCTAGTTCATAGTCACAACTATCCTGGCAGCATGTGCATCAGGACCAGTATCTGAGGTATGAGACCTACTGGTTACATACCACATAACTGACCAGCATGTACTGCATGAGTGACCCTTGCTGTCCATGGACAGCACCAACCGAAACACAAGCATGTACTGCATGATGTTTCCAACCGAAACATCAGCGTGTTATCAGCATTGTCCTCAGACTAAGGCCAAAAGACAGCACTGCACCAGCTACCAGGAAGAAAACTAGCTGTACCCCAGCCAAAACCAGGGCAATTGAGAAGGATGATTACATGAAACTGCAATTATTCAGAATTAGAGCTTTAAAACAAGAGGCCACTTAGGCCACTTGCATGTGTAATTGTTGCGCATATGTCAGTGGGTGTGTGCGGGAATACAACTGTTCTTCTTGTGGGGAATTCATTATATTGAGAAGTTGGGTGGTTAATTCATTCTTCTGACAAAGTAGTGCAGTGAAGCTGGATGTTTTCAAGACTGGTCACAATAAAGAGCTCTGCAGATGTTTTCCTTGTGTTTTTTATAGATGTTGAAAAAAAAATAGCCTAATTTCAGAGCAACAGAAAAATATATCAAACATATACATGTAATCTGTGAACTGGAATTTCTCTAAGGATCAAGGACCCAGAAAAGCTTAAGAACTTTAAAATATTATGCAGCACATTATGAAAGTTCATCCTGACGACACCCTGTATTTATTGAGCGTTCAAAGGGATGTTTAGCAATGTTTTCTCTCCATCTCATCAGGAAGATTGTAAAATAATTTGTTTCATTAATACGTAATTAGGGAATGAAAGGCAGCAGCTATTATGCTCATTGCAGTCTGATAGCAGAGTGTTTAAGAGGGCACCTCTCTGGGTGCAGAGCTGTAATGCCTGAGGAGTCCAGGCTGTAAAGTTATCTGTCTTGAGGAATACAGGCAGCATTCTGGATTACATACAGGAATACAGTGCATACAGGGGACACAGTCTGCCCCAACAGCTACATCTATAAGCACTTGTCCCCTTCTTGGTCCTGTTTTCCCTGTAAGGTTGGAATTATGTTGTCTGTTTTCCTACAATTTCATTTCTTAGATTGAACACTGATTTTTTTAATACATTATCAATGAGTTTGCCTCTTTTTCTTGCTAGAGTGGGCAAGTGTTCAGTCAATGATAGCCGTAATCACAAGTCAGCTGACTGTGACAGGAGGAAGGAAAGGGAAAGGCTAACTTTGTGGTTTTAAAATCCCAATCCTCACACCAGTGGTGAGGGAATTTTGTGGTTTTCTCTGGTTTTGAAGATTTGTTCCTGGACATTTCCTACCCGTGCCTTGCTGAAGACAGCCAAATGCTTACTCAAGTGACTACAGGCAAATATAGTCCTCAGGCTTGCACTGTGAAGGTGAAGAGGTAGGAGTATAGTTAATAGATAGCAGGTAAACTGCAGGTACTGGGAAGGGAAGCAGAGGTTAAAGAACCAGAAGGCAGAGGTAGCGGGGAGAAGCATGCTGATGTTTCAGTGGCATTTATGAGAAGAATTAATCTTTCTTTTTGCACACTTACACGGCATTGAACAGGAAATCAGCCTCTTTAGTGTCCTATCTTCACAGGCAAACCAAACAGCTCCTTCTCTTTACAGCAGACCTACTATGGATCCCAGAGGCCATTTCTCTGCCATTTGCTCTGTGAGCAGTTTGCTTCTACATAGCTGGAGCTTAGATTCATCCAGAAGGCAACCAACTCTTCAAGTTCAGTATGGAGCAATTCTGAAGAAAGAGGTGCAGTAACTCCATGAGCAGGAGAGCAGCTTATATTTATGAATTCCCATGAGGTGGAATTGCATATTCCACATTAACAGTGTCCATGTGCTAGTATTTCAGAGCAAGTGAGCTCTCAAGGGCAGATAGAAAAGACAAGCCAGGGAACCAGAAGGGAACAGCAGAGAGAGCTTAGCAAATCATAGACTCATAGACTAGTTAGGGTTGGGAAGGACCTTAAAATCATCTAGTTCCAACCCCCCTGACATGGGCAGGGACACCTCACACTAACCCATGTCACCCAAGGCTCTGTCCAACCTGGCCTTGAACACCTCCAGGGAGGCAGCATTCACAACTTCCCTGGGCAACATACAAACAAAAACCTCAAAACAACTTACTAGACATTAATTACTCCACATCAACTTTGCTATGAGCAAACTTTTCCTACTGTTGAGCAAACCCAAGAGTTTATTGCCACATACTAAATTCCACATGGCTGCATAACAAAAACCATTGCTTGCCAATAGAAGTGTTTTATACGTAAGCCATTTGTCATCTATAAATGTCAAGGATAGGTAAAGTTTATGACTGAAAATTATGGGTTGGAAATATCAGTAAAACTAGGGAGAACCTGTAATTACAGCAAAACTTGGTGGAGAGAAGCCACCCAGTTGGCAAGTTCCATTTATCAGGTTGGTTGGTTTGTAAACCAAAGGTTGTAGGAGCATGTGATAAAAACTTCTGAAAATTCATCTCAAGGTGCAGATAAGTGTTTTCTCTCAGTTCTGTCATCCATTTTCCAGGTTTCTTTTCAGTCTTTTCTGCGTCTACCCTTAATTTTTCATTAGAAGATGCAATTGCTTCTGAATCTTTAAAGACCAGAAAAGGTACTTCTAGGCAAGTAACTCTTTTGGATCAGAGAACTGAATGTTTTCCTCTCAAGTCCACTCTTAATCTAGTGGCACTTCTCAGCTCTCACTTCACCTCCTTCATGAAACTGATTCACCCTGACCAGATGAGGGTACCAGAGCCCACTTTGTTCAGGTAACTTTTACTGTCTAAGCAAAAGCTCTTCAGGCAGGATAAACACAATTGAAAAGCAAAGCTCAAAACTTTCTCAGCCAAAACACATAACAAATACAGAGCTAGTACTAGTAAACTGCTTGATTAAGCACATGCTCACTGCCCTGGGTAAGATGCCCTGTGGCATCTTTGCTTTACAGAAGAACGTCATTCAGGTGGGGAGAGGCTGATCTCCATTGCTCTGTGGAGCAGAGACATCATCAGTGTTGCTGAGCTGCTGTCTTCTTGTTGTAGGCCTAAAGTGAAAAAATTGGAACTTGTATTACTATGGAAAACACCGAACAAATACAAAGACCTCCTAAAAGGTCAGGCTGATCTAAAAACAACACTGACTAATGAAGAGAAGTGGTACCTATGGAGGAGGCTTTGGGCTTGTGTAGGCAGATTAAGAAACAGGGCCAATGAATCTCAAATCAGGAGAGACTGCCCTTGAAGACTGGTACATCTTGAAAACACATGGACACCAATCGGTAAGATATGACTTTGATGTGTCAGCACCACGTGAGTAGGGAGTCTCTTAGGGAGTCCCATTATTAGGGAGTGTTTTCATTATAGCCTCATTCTAATGCTAAAAATCACATCTACAGGTCAAAAGACTCCTGTCTGAGTGAAAAAACTCTTCCCTGAGCATGCATGGCAAGGAGTCCAAGATGTCAACTTATTCAATGAGCTGAATAATGGTGGGAGGGTTATGGGGAGTTACCAACCTGAACTGAACTGTGTGTAAGTGTGAATTTTGCATGGGGTGATGTGCTAGCTTTGCAGGATACCACATAGCACGCCCTTTTTTGTGCAGACATGGGCTAAACAAACACCTTGTCTCTGTGTGTGAAGTGGCTGCTGTACACCTGGACAGCATTCCAGCCTCCTGATTTGATTTTAGGATCTTACACTTTTATATCCGAACTATCCTCAAATCCTCATGAGGCTTTACAACTTCAACCTCTATTTGTTACTTTTCTCTCTTGGTGAGGCTTTAGCTCATGTGTTTTTTCACATCTTAACAATTTTTCTTGATCAAAGTGACTCAAATTCACTCAGCTGTTCTATGTCAGACTTACCCTTGGATGAGAGACAGCCATGGCTCGAGCCTGCCGCACTGTTACAATTGCAAAGACAGCCACCTATGTCCACCCTTCCTCTCTGCCTCAGCACCTCTAAACGATGACTGGTGAATGTCCTGCTCTAGCTGTATCTCTGCTGTAGCTTATTTCATGTGTTTCTGTCAATGCCAAGTCCATATCCCATGGATCTTGTCTCCTCTAGCTTAGGGCAGGTCCTTGGCTCCCAAATTTGCTCTTGTGCATATAAGACCAGTTTGGTTTTCAAGAATGCCAGCCTTTTCCAGCTCAGTCAAGGCTGATGAGCAGAATCAAGCTTCCTGGCCTACTTCTTCCTAGAGGGAGTGAATGATGTATGGGGCAGGCAATGGACATCCTCCATAGAGCCATTGAGGGCAGGCTTTGTAGAGCTGCTGTCTGTATCCTCGCTGCCCAGAACAACGAGACATAAACATGGGCACGGGGGACTGGTGGCAGGCCAAGAGGACTCACACTTTGTCTGGGTGATCTCCCTTCCTTCACTCATTCACTGAAAGCAAGGAAAAAACACAGTGGTTAGCAGATACACAGCAAGGACTGGTCGGATAAGCGGTGTCTCCATGAGCTTTCTACGCATGGTAGAGCATGGTCGTTGTCTTCATGTTCTAGAGCCCCATTGTCAAAGTGTAGATGAATATTCCTGCACAAAACCCTTTTAGGAAGCACTTTATCATAGAATCATAGAATGGTGTGGATATCCAGTTCCAAGAACCTAAATGTGAAATCTCAGGGTGGTTTTTATTAGCTAAATCTAGGATGATTTTCAAGAATGCTTGTTGCTTTCAGCTTCCATCAGTGCTGGGGAGATAGACACGGGCTAGACTGTCCAGAAAGGACTCCAACAGTGCCCTAAGATTGGACTTTTTGTTCTGCAGATACAGAGCTATCACAGTGGCCTGATTACAGAAGTACTTCTGGGCTAACCACTCAGTACTGAGAAAAAGAGAATGGAGCTGCATTGAAAATCAACACATAAACCAGATTTTACAGGACTCAGGCTTTAGACTTTCTTGTTTCAAACTCTCAGGCTTGGAAAAAACCCACACAAAATCCCAAAAGGCAAGAGAAGGGGTTAAATATGGATTTAAGCATGATCTGATAAGATTAAGTTTTAAGACTGGCCTGTATGGTGCAGTCATGTATACAATGCTGGCTCAAATGAGAGCTGTAGTTTTGACTTGGGAATGTTCCCTGTGAAAAAGGCATGGGCACAAATCCTACTGCTGTGTTGCCGTGTTTCTTTCGAAGTCAGACTTTGTTTTCTATTGTCTCAAAAGCTGAAGTGACCAATGGAATATTGTCACTGCTTACTTCCATACATGTGATTGTCATCTCTTTTATACAGAAAGTATTTCGACTGCTTTTGAATCCTACACAGCTGAAGTAGCGATGCCTCAGCAGCGACCCCACTGGGGCTGTAGCTCCACCTCCAGAAGCTCTACCGTGGAAGTGAAGCTTCCCTGTAAAGCCCCATTGCAGACCAACCTGGCGCTTCCCGAGCAGGCTTTTCTTGTGGCTCGTGCCCCCTCTTGTGGAGGTTTCCTAAATCGCCAGCCAAAATTCCCTATTTCACCTCTCCATGGGGTCTGATGCTCAGCTGCGCTGCTAAACGGGCCAAGGCTTGACAGGAGTGGATTTCAGTAAAAGAGTTTAACTCATTTCCAGTTGAATCACTAATTTCTGTTCGCTGCGACTTCTCAGTCTGTGTCTTCAGCGTTTTAGTCTGCTTTTGAGTCGTAAGTACTTGATGCATCGTTTTTGTAAACTGATGGGTACTTGAGGCTCATTTCATGCTTTACGTGTGTTTAGGGCCTCATGTCTTCAACGCTCTCTTGCCACTTTAGTCAATACAAAATGAAGGACTGTGTCATGGAAAGAAGCAATTGTGAAAATCACTAAACATGCATATCCTTGACAGTGCTGTAGCAAGAGGGTATTAAAGTGGTAATCATTGGATGGATAAACGGGCAGAGTGGGTAGGAAAAGTAAAATGATCTGACTGCTGTATGTGGCATTGCTGACAGTGATACCAGAATGGCTTGTAGGAATTCGTGTTCTCAAGGGCAAAAATCAACCTTAAAAATTGGAAAAAAATGAGCAAAAGAGCACCGCAGCTGACTTTTTACACTGGAGAAAATGCATTTCACTAAGAGACTTAAGAAACTCATTGAATTTGTCAAGTAAATGAGTGAGAAATGACTAGATTATAGCAGAGAAAGACCTTTGGGTAAAAAATCCCGTGTGCCAATGGGTTTTTTTAATCAAGCAGCAGCGGCTGCCAACTGATCCAGAGTCATCCAAATGAGGAATAAGGCCCAAATGTTTCATGCTGAGTGTGATTAATGCCTGGCACCAACTCTCAAGAGAGATCATAAAGCCATGTCTTTATGTCTGTAAATCAGGTGTCACGTTGTATGTATTTTAGCCAACTACAGGCTATGCTTTTATTCAACACAAGTAATTGGGCTAAATACAGAGGTAACCAGTCGACACAAAATGGTCTGTATTATATGTGACAGTGTAAATGACTGTGTCCCCTCCTGGAGCCTAATTCTATGAATTTGTATTCTCCGGTGGTTTCAAAACCAGCTGTTTACCACTCAGACAGGGAAGTAGAGTTAATGGAGGAAGGAGTTCTCCTCCTGCTCCTGAGATACCCTGTAAGCATCTATAAAATGCCAAGGGATATTAATTAATGAAGTAGTAGGAAAAAACCCAAATAGAAAACCCAAGTACTTGGCTGAAGCAGAGACACCTGTAAATGTCAGACTTGATGGTGCAAGCAGAGTAGCAGGTGAGTATAACATCCTATTTGAAAATGCTAGCTGATGGCCTGTAAGCAAAGTGCAGCTTTGACTCTCAAAGGGAAAAATGAGTTTGTTGCTTCTTGATAGCTGATGTAATGAAATGAAGATGGGTATGACTCTACCAGTGGAATGGCTAGGGAAAGGGAGGGACTGCTTCCTCCATGAGCAAATACCTGGGCTTGTGAAGAGAGCTCCCAAACATACAGTAACTGCAAGATGAGAAAAACTAAGCGAGTATATCAGATGGACAAAGAAAAGCCAACAAAAAAGGGACCTCTTCCATTTTATTGTCTACAGCAGTTTTCTTTTATAAACATGTCTTTCCCATCTGCTCTCTATTGTTACACTTAGAACTTCAGTGTCAAAAAGCATAGAATGATTCGGCTTGGAAGGGACCTTTAAGGATCTGGTTCAAACCTGCCTGCCTGGATCAGGTTGCTCAAAGCCCCATCCAGCCTGGCTGTGAACACTTCCAGTGACGGGGCATCCACAACTTTTCTGGGCAACCTGTTCCAGCTTCTCACCACCCTTGTAGTAAACAATTTCTGACTCATGGCTAATCTGAATTTACCTTCTTTTAGTTTAAAACCATTGCCCTTTGTCCTGTCACTACAGACCTAATAAAAAGTCTTTTGCCAGCTTTCTTATAAGCCCCCTTCAAGTAGTGAAAGGCCACAATAAGGTCTCCCTGGAGCCTTCTCCATGCTGAACCCCAACTCTCTCAGCCTTTCCTCATAGGAGGGGTGCTCCAGCCCTCTGACCATGTCTGTGGCACTCCTTTGGAGCTGATCCAACAGGTCCATGTCTTTCTTTACTGAGGACTCCAGAGCTGAACAGTTACTTCAGGTGGGGTCTCACCAGATTGGGGTAGAGGGGGAGAATTACCTCTCTCAATCTGCTGGTCTGCCAGCATCCCTAAGTCATTCACTGCAGGGCTGCTCTCAATCCCTTCATGTCCCAGCCTATATTGATGTGCTATTTCCCCAGCTCATGTGCAGGATCTTGCGCTTGGTCTTGTTGAACTTCATGAGGTTCACATGGGCTCACTCCTCAAGCCTGCCAAAGTCAAGAGGCTCGGTTGGGCCAGATGGTCATTGTAGGTCCCTTCCAAATGAAATATTCTATTCTTTTATTCTTTTCTTTTTAACATTTTGTTACCTCCACCACCTCTAGTCCCGCGGCTGGGATGTTTCAAGAGAGAAAGCAGCAACGTGTTGCCTGACAACAGCTTCTGTGCCAAAGCTGAAGTGCTTCTACTAAAAGCAGTACGTGTCAGTGACGTGAGCCTCATCCTTTGCTATTTACGAAAGGGCCAAACACAGGCATCAAAAGGGACTGGGAGAGGGGCTCAGGGTGCTCTGACAGGAGAACCAGCAGCAGTAGGATTGGATAAGGAGGAATCAAAGAGCCTTCCCCTCAGGGCAAGCGGACACAGGATGCTCCCGGCTGCCCAAGCAGCCAGTCTTCCTAAGCAGGGTGGCTACCGCGCTGCTGACCAAGCTTTCCCTGTGGTCTTGGTTGTTCCTCACTCCTGCCAGGCCTTAATAAGCTGATTTACACCCAGCCTGAGCACAGACCATGTTGTGGCGTTTGAGGAATCCTGGTCTATAATTACCTAATGGGCTGTAGCAGTGCAAGTATTCCTGGGAGATCTGGTCTGAGGAAACAGCCACCGCTGGGACTTTACTGAGGGAGTAACAAAGACAAAACATGGTCATTAAGGTCAAGTCAAGTGAGGTCTATCCATTAGCTTCTCCAGCGTAGGACACCAGCAGGCATCTTGTTATTTGGAAGCAGAACCAAAGAGGTGGTCCTGGAGAAGTCTCGATTTCACATTCAAAGCCATGTAAGGGATTGTAATGACAAGCAAACTGTACAAGGAGTGTCTGAATTAGTGGGAAGTTGTGCTGAGTGAAGTCATTAGCTAAGGTTGGAATGGTTTCTGTGCTATAAAGAAGAAGAGTTAGTTTCTTGAGTAAGGGTATTTCTTGATGCCTTCACATCCTGTTCTCAGATACAGGTGATGGGCTAAATACTTAAAGACAAATCAATACCTTTTCCAGACCTGATCTCCTCCACAGACCCCAGTTTGCTGGCTCACGTTTTCGGTATGTTTTTCCTCACAGGTCAAACTGAACATTTTTTCTCAGTTTTGTCTTGTCCTTTGAGATTTCTTGGCTGAAGTTTTCCTCTTCTCTGGCAGCAGCAGAACTGTTCTTAATGCTTGAACACAATGTGATGCCACATTACAATTGATGGCAGATTCAGCCCACCCCACATATGTGCCTCACCCTGCCATGGGATGTGTGAATGGCAAGTGAAGCAGTTTTTGGACCGCCACAGTTTTCAGACTACTGTGATATGGCAAGTTGTGTTTAGGGTTAGTGTGCTTTTGGATTTAAAACACTGTGCCATTAGCTCTGCCTCAGAGGTTTGGCAGACAGTCAGCGACAGTACAGTTTCAGCCAACCAGATTTAATCTGTCACTGCATATGTGCCAGAGACCTAAAGAGAATCTGCAGCTGCAAGAAAATCCTGTTTTAATTTGATTTACTGTCATCCATGAGAACTTTTTTCCTGAAGTAAATGGATGTTTCATTTTATTAGCTTCCTGCAGTTTGGAATTCTCCACCTATAGAACCACAGAACGGTTTGGGTTAGAAGGGACCTTAAGGACCATCCAGTTCCAGCCACCTGCCATGGGCAGGACACCTTCCACTAGACCAGGTTGCTCCAAGCCCTATCCAACCTGACCTTGAACACTGCCAGGGATGGGGCAGCCACAGCTTCTCTGGGCACCCTGTTCCAACTAGCCCTGTAGAAATTCCCCTTGTGTGCATCCTGCCTTCGCTGTAGTAGTGCCAAATGTGTTTGTGACTTCTAGTCCATTTTCAGACTTCCCACTGATTCTCTCTTCTTTCTTTCCTAAGCCTTTTCAGTTTCTTTGCTTGTCTGTTGTGCCCAGATTTGCCTGCTTTGAAGATCAATTTGAGCAATTCTCCTTTCAGTCTTGTGTCATTGTGCATAATCACACACATCTCCAGTCCTTGAGGAAAAGCAGAAACGTATTTTGATGTTCTAGTTTACGCTGTGACTATTGCGGAGCAAAATGCTAACTGGAAGTCAACTCTTCAAAACATTTCAAGGTTATTGAAGAATCTTGCATTTGAGATGTTATATTAATCAGTATTGCCCTTGTTGCTCAAGTGGATCATCAAATGCAAGGCCTTGCACACATTTATTTTCTACTTGAATAATAATTGCTGGTACAGATTAGGTGTGTTCTTAGTCTAAGCTTGTGTAGTTAAAACAATCCTGCATAAATCCTGTTTCTGTATAGGCAGAAGCACCAAAACTGGTAGCAAATTTAATCACCTATAAAAGTGGGCGTGTGTGACCCCAGGACCTGGACCCAGAAAGGGCCAGCTTCTTCTCAAGATCACACCCGTAAGTGTTTCCTTGGCTTTCCTGTTACAAGTGTTCATAGCTTATGGGCCATACCCTGTCCTCTCTCTTTTGAACCTCTAACACCTTTCTGAATTTATCCTCCTTAGCTCTGGCTATGCACGTTCCCATTCAACTGAAAACAGACCTGGACTGAGGGGCTGTTGCAGCTAATCTTCTCCAGGAGGTAGTCTAAATCTTCTGATGCTTTATATTCAAAACAGGATGGAGAAGACACTAGTTGAGATGAACTCAGTCGTTTGATAATGACAAATATTATTCAGAATCCTCCCTTTGTACCACAGTTCTTTTGATAAATCCTATGTTGGAGAGGCCTTATGCTGGGACCTCCAAATCTTATGTTGGAGTTACAAAAATAATCAGTGTGCCTCTTGATAAACATTTCAGAAAGGACAAAAATGCAGTCTTTGGCTCTTGTGTGATCCAAAAGCCGCCACTGGAAAGACAACCTTTTAATCAGGCTTTTACAGGCTTTTGTGACTGGCAGTCTTTTCAACCCTTCACTGCAACATTAAAGCAAGTGTTGGAGCACTTCATGAGACAATAGAATAGCTGGCAGATCCCAAATATTTCATCAGGAGTACATCAGATCAGAATAATGAAACACACACAGTCAGTAAGGCTGTGCTGGCATGGGTGGGTCAAGGCAGAACGCAAACCATGGGGAGGAAAATAAGCAGCTAATATAAAGAGAAATTAGGCATTCAGGAAGTGTCACATCTCCGAGATTGTTGATGTTGGGGCTTACAGAAAAAATGCAGATGGGAAAAAAAAAACCCCAAGTGGTTCCAAAAACATCATGATCATTTTTTTTTCCCAGCTGCCAAATTAACCCAGCTGCAAAAATGGCAACAGCCTCAGTGTGGAAAGAGCAGGAACCAAAACCCCATTTTAAAGTTGCTGGAAGATACTGAGTGCCTTTCTTTTTTTGCATCATAGAAACCAACTCAGCCTTTTCTTGCTGTGTAGAGGCAGCCTGAAAGCTGCCTGAAGATGGCAGAGCCCTGCTGAACAAGCCCTGCTCCCGCAAGCACTTCACTTGCCTTCCATTCTCACCCTCCACCTGAGTCAGATAAACAGCAGTGGGCAGAGCTGTAACAAGGTTGAATGCATCCTGGATAAAATATCAAGGTGCTGACCCTTCTCAGGAGTAGGAATATACCAATACTCTCTGGCTTTAATATATGTGATGGAGGGCAGTGTAAGTATGCACCAAGAGACGTGCTTGTGAGCAGGAAGCGCTGCGCTTCATTACATGGTGATGTTTATGTGTGTAGGGCTGCTGCTCACCACATGCCAGCTCTCCTGAAGACAATGGTGCAGCTTTGCCACTCCCTTTACACGTTTGTGCTGTGGAGCTCTCTTCTTGTTCCTGGAGATCTGAGGCAGGTATCTCCTGCAAACCATTGCTGCAGTGGTCCTCCAGTAAATGATCCAGAGTTTTGAAGGATGCTGACTATTTGATTAAATTGCTAGAGAAGGCTCAGCTGCTACTTACTACAGTCATGGCTGTTCCCAATCACTGCCGTTTTCCAAGGAAATCTGAGGTTTATTTTAGCAAAATTCAGGAGACCTTTCCTTGTGGTTCAGATGTGGGTTTAGATGAGCTTTCAGCCTTTTATCTCGCTTACCTTTAACACTACCTGGCCAAACAGGACAGCTTGGTAACTTCAAAGCCAGTTTTCCCCTAGACAAAACTCCAAAGAACCACCCTTAAGTATGCCTTTTATACCTAATTATATCTACCCCATTTGCTCAAGCATTTCCCGTCTCAAGTTTTGTTAACTGCAGTGTTCCCCGCAGGCCCTGGGGCATGTGACTTTGAATTTGGCCCACCTTTGATGGGGGAATTGAAGGAACCTGCCTCCAGAGGTCCTTCCAAACTAAATTATCCTATGACTAGGATTCTTACCTGCTGAAAAATCACTCAGTTGCATTTCTGTCACTTTTACTTCAGCAGTTACGACCTCACCAGTGAAATTATCCTCTTATTCCATCTTAACCTTGCACTTGCTCATTGATACAAATTTCAGTCAACAAGGTGAGCTTAAGAAAAATACCATGGCAGTGTTTTCTTTGCTAATCAGCAAATGAGATCACCATGACTTTCACAGATAATTGGGTCCCTTATGAATATTAATAGGTGTTCAATAATTAATTTACATCAAGCAGTCCTCTCAGATTGAAACTTTCCTGCTTGTATTCCTGCAGAGCTTTTAAAGGACCATGAGAAAAAGTCTCCAGTTAAGCAATAGTAAAATGCCCGCTAAATTTAACAGGTTTTGGATTATATTGTGAACAAAAACTGCAAGGAAGTGATGCAATACAGAACAAGGCATTGGTAATTTCACAGCTGAATACCAATCTTGAGCTGTTGCTGGAAGAAACAATGAATTTTCGTATCTGCCAAATTTACTACATAAAATTGATGTAATTTGCATTTTTAACTATCCCCTGCTAAAGTTCTTGCTAGGTAGTTCTAAGGAGCTAAAAGGAGCTGGTTTTATCTGCAGCTTTATAATAAGGCTTTCATGAACACAAAAAGGCTAGGGAACAAGTGAAAAAGGAGACATTTTTGCAGTCGTTCATAAAAGGTTATCTAGATAATCTATAATTATCTAGTTACAAGACTTTATTAATGGGAGCTTTACTGTGTCTCCTGTGTTCTAACCATTTACACTCCGATTCTGCACATACTGAGGTATAATTCTCCTCTTGGGCAGAGCTCCTGTGAGATAGAATGAACGTCATCAGCACTTCCAATGGGCAGCCAGGAGGTAACCATTTCCCTAAATGGTGAGGGTAATTATCCAGGCCCCAGTAAGGCTCCCAGGATGTGGGACACCAAAGTCCAGGTGCCACTATTCTGGAGAATGTTTAAGTCCAGAGCTCCCTTCTCTTTCCTGCCACTTTGCCCAACTGCTGCAGGATATTCTGGTCCCCTCTGGAAGTCCTGCTTTGTATGGTATACCTGAATATTCAGCAGGGCAAGGAAAGCAAATGAGTGTGATACTATGTTATGGTCATTAGAGCAGTCTAAAAGTGGGTGTTGTGCCCAACTCTTATTAGTATTTAAGCATTTTATGGAAAACAGAGTTTAGAACTTCTCCCTTGAACAGCTGGGTGATTACAGCCCTTTCCTAACCACTTCCAGTGTCCTGGGATAATAACTACAGAAGAATTAGATCTAGGTGAATGCCTCACTTCTGAGCTACTATGGCAAAGAGGCAGACTCTTTCAGCCACAGCTGTAGGGAATCACATGTCAGCATGTACATCATATCAAATCCTGCAGGGGAAATAGGAAGGGCAAAGAAAAACCATCACCTGAACCTCAGTGGGGTTTCTGTCTACATTCAAAGTGTCTGGGTGCTGTAATGACATAGATGTTGGTATCAAGGCATGACAAACATCTTCAGGTTTTGGCAACATCTAAGTAGCTGACACTAGTATTCTCTGTTTTGAAAAGGCACTTCTTTGTTTATTACAACTGATAGGACCTGTGTTTTGGTCCAAAGCACCTACATTTCCATAGAATCACTTGAATCCCAGCTGTGCAACTTCAACATTCTGCAATGTCTTAAAAGTCTGAATTGAGTTCTAATAAATCGATTAATCATTTAATAGCAGTAATTTCTCAGATCCTTCTCAAAAGAGAAATTAGGAACCTTAACAAAGAAGAATTCGTAAGTTAAGAATTACATGAAGGTCACATTTGTACAACTCTGAAGCATGGAAGCTCCCTAGAAAAAAGCCCCAACCCCAAACTAAAATAAAGAACTTCATTGAGTGTAGCTGAGGTAACTTAGGGGGGTTTTTTTCTTCTTAAACCAACACATTCAACATGTGGAAATCTTTAGTCCAGTCTGGTACAGCTAGTGTCAAATCTGGGAGCCAGAAGTACAACATTCTCAGGCAGATAATACATCTGCCTCTGATACCACATTTCAGTAGTACTAATTATATATCCTATCCTATCCTATCCTATCCAGCAGTGCAGCTGTGTAGTCATACTATCCTGTTACTAAAATTCCTTTTTTCTCCCTTGTAATTCTATGAAAGAACCACAAAAACACACATTACTTATCCAAGAAACCTGAAGATAAGTCATGAACAATCAAAGGCAGCTCTTGGCTAGGAGATGTTTGTTGACACACAAACATACAAAGAGCAGAAAGAAGAGAATGAAAAGAAGAAAATCATCTCTTTAGCCAGCGAGGACAGTACTGATGGTTTGCGCATCCCTACAGTTTTTTATTCACAGGAATGAATTCCTGGGGAGGTTGGAGCATAGCAAAGAGATGCCTGGTGAATAGCTTTGGGAATAATATTGTAAGTACGTTTCTGCCAAATGGTATCAGCAGTAAGAGAGAGCTAAATTTAAATACCAAAGCCATTAAAATTGACACACACACTGGCTGCTGGCCAGAGAGCCAGGCAAAGCTGTGTGGTTGGGTTTGTTTTTTAATGAGTTCCTTTTTTGGATCTCAGTGAGCTTGGTAGCAAGCTGTCTGTCAGGATGTAGCACTAGGGAGGCAGTGAGATGCGAAACCCATGTGGGGAAGATCAGCAGTAGATAAGTATTTTAAATGTAGCTGGCACAGAGGTGATCATTACATCCACCTCAGCAGAAGAGGTCACCCAAGGACGGGGAACTGAGGGTGGAGGGGAAGGGGCAGCAGGAAGTTTTGAGGGGGGGAGATGGTTGAGAGAAAGTCTAGACTGAGAGAAAGGAGTATTGAAAGGTCGTAACATGCAGTGTGACAAGGCATCAAAGGACAAACATTGAATAGCAGTATCAAGGGGAACAGGTACATCAGAGGATGAGGATGATGTGCAGGCTCCCTTGGCTAGGAAGTAGACTTTCAGTCTACTGCAGGCTGAAACTGAAATACAGATTACTGATCCATCTTTTATATTTCCTTATTGCCACCACACTCTGTTTCTTCATCCCCTTCTTTTTTGTAGTAGTCTTAGGCAGCGAGAGCTCTAGGAGAAGGTGTTCCTGTTTTATTCATTCGGATAGCACCAAAGGCCAGAGATGTAGAAGGACACATAATATGCCAGGAAAATGCTTTTTTTTCCTAGGAAAAGATAAATCAATGGGATAACTGAAGGGTTAAGGCACTGAACAGGGGAATAGGGAAAGAATGGCAGAGTCAGCAACATGGAAATGAAGAAAACAAAAGCCATTGATTATCATATTAACTTGAGGTTAGTGAGCCCAATTAACATTTGTTACCTTTGCTGGGTCTGTTTATGAAACCCGTGACATTACTACAGAAAGCTGCATGTTAATTTAAAAGAAATCAAGAAGCGCAGATAATATCTTTTATTGCCAAAATCAAAGCAGTCACTTACTGGCTCATGTTGATATGGCCTTGCTGGAGCAGGATGGCACCTTATCCACAGAGAGCAAGCTGAAGAAACCTCTAAAGGAACCCCTCCCGTAAGCATGCCTTCCTATGCTTTAGTTTATTTCGTTTGCATCTCATTTTCTCAGCACTTCTTAATTGATTAACATCTTTCTAAAGACATTAGGGTACAGCTAATACTGGCTATGCAAATTCATTTAATCGAGGTACAACCTCAAGATCATCTGCAATACACCGAATTTAAGTCAGGTTTCGTAGCCCTGCCTTTCCCTGCTTGCACTCCTGCAAAGCTAAATTCAGCAGCAGGGAAGGACAGAGGGTGAAATGATTTCTAGGAACTCCTCATATACTTCATAACAGGGTGCAGCACATTTTGCCTCGCAGCTTTTGTCTCCTTCCTTAGGGCCAGCATCTCAAGAAACACCAGCAAGTACCAAGCTGTTCAGGAAAGAAGAGTCAGACAAGAGCCCATACCAATAGTACTGCTGAGAGACCTTGAACCTTCACTTGACTTAATTCTCAGTACTCTCTGCTGTAAAATGGGCATAATTATACTAATCTGCTTTGCAAAACTGCAATGTTTTCATTAGCTAATAAGCGTCAAGTGTTTGGAGGTAACTCTTGGCTCACATGAAAGGAGAGAACATATATAAAAAGAGAGAGAACACAAGGGCAGTAAAGATCTCAGAAGATCTGTTCAGAACAAGAACTTGCTCTCAAATTAAACGGGTGAGGCTTGTTTACAAAGATACTGGTGGTATGAAAGATTGACACCCAGTCTGCTCTTTGTGCCTTGCAGGAGCTCGTGTGGTAACCTCCAGGATTCAGGAAGAGGCCAGCAGGTGGCTGTAGATGCCAGCGGCTGCCTTGACATGGGAGCCGTTTACCCTGCCAGAGGAGACTCGGAGCAGGCTTACTGAAGTGGTTAACACCAGGTACCTTTACCAGTAGCCTTATGGCAGAGTCCGATCCTCAGTTATCTATGCCCCAAATAGGCTCAGCCAAAATCAATTACCCCTATTCCTACTCCATGCAGCTTTTTGAATTGTAGAATCAACTAGGTTGGAGAAGACCTTTAAGATCAAGTCCAACCATTACCCCAGGACTGCTAAGACCACCACTAAGCCATGTCACTGAGGGCCTCAACCACACAGAACATCTGTGAACGTTTCCAGGGATGGTGATTCCACCACTGCCCTGGGCAGCCTGTTCCAATGCCTGAGCACTGATTCAGCGAAGACATTTTTCCTAATATTCGGTCTAAACCTCCCCTGACACAGCTTGAGGCCAGTTCTGCTTGTCCTATTGCTTGTTACTTGGGAGAGGAGATCAGATGCTTCCTCACCCCATTCTCCATCCTGAATGGTTTGAAGTCCAATCCACTCACACCGGGAATTTCTACTTCAGAATTGCCTATTACCAAGTAAATGGTTGTTATGCACCAAGTAAAAGACCATGACAAATAATACTTACATTTACGAAGCTCTTTTCCAACCCAAAGAAACAGTATACATGAATTCCTAACTAACCTGAACTCATTCATTTACACCACCCTTTAGTACTCTAATCTTGGCAGGCTCTGGATCAGAAATGTGGATCCTGCACTCTACCAACCACACTTGCCTTGTTACGGCAATTGGGATTTCAAGGAGGAGTGAAGTAGCTTGCAAAGTGTTCTTTCCAGTCTTGCTGGGTGCGTATCCAAAGGCAGGAATCTTGCAGATTTTCCTTAGAAAGTGATTGGGCAAGATTTTGCATTGGTGTGCCCATTGGACTCCGTTCACTGGGATTTCACAACAAAGGAGTTCTTTGGGGGAGTCTGTCTGCCAGAACTCTCCTGTCAAAGGGGGAAGAAATCACCAGGACCAGTGGAGGCATTAGAGAAGGGAACAGACTGGAGCTTTCCACAGCGGCACAAACCAGAACTAAACTAAGAGAATTACACAAGTATTGCACAAGGGAGGCTTCACTGAAGTGTTGCCTCTGGCTCACA
The DNA here is from genome assembly GCA_002631895.1 of Agapornis roseicollis. Lineage (NCBI taxonomy): Eukaryota > Metazoa > Chordata > Aves > Psittaciformes > Psittacidae > Agapornis > Agapornis roseicollis. The sequence continues at coordinate 143,195 of NDXB01006623.1, read as the reverse complement.
TTCCTTTTAAGCTGTTATAAAACTTTAAATATAATTAATAAATAACCAGGCCTCTCAAGCAGTGATGAGTCCAAAGCTCTGCCCCCTGCATGAACTGAGTTTGTTATTTCAGTTCTTGATATAAAAGTGCAGCCTATCACCATGAGACTCTCAGCTGTAGGCTTGCCTGTTGAGATCAGCCAGACTGGCCAGGCTGCATTACTGCTGCTGGAGAGGAAACATAAACCCAGGTGGGGAAAGCTAAATCAGAGACCAAATTCCAAGGCAGGATGAAGGTATCTCCTGCAAACTGCAGTTTGGATACAAGGTGAAGAAGGATATATTTTCACTGGAATGGGCTGCCCAAGGAAGTTGTGAATGCTCCATCCCTGGCAGTGTTCGAGGCCAGGTGGGACAGAGCCTTGGGTGACATGGTTTAGTGTGAGATGTCCCTGCCCACGGCAGGGGGTTGGAACTGAATGATCTTAAGGTCCTTTCCAACCCTAACTATTCTATGAGTCTGCAGTTCACCAATAGAGGTGTGCTTTCCTCCTGCTCTCCCTTCCCCTTGCAATATCAGCAGTGGCTGAAAGCTCTGTGCCCACAGGCCTAGGAGCAGCCTTCATCTTGGTGTCCTGCAGCAACAGGAAGGAGGGCCAGGGTGGCCAAGGAAAGGCCAAGGAGTCACAGCAGTGAAGGAAGAGCCCCTCAACTCCCTGGCAGGAAGGAGTCTTCACCTCTCCCACTGTGTCCTCCAGGCATTCTTTAAGGGAAAGCTCTTTGACAATAGTCTTCCCCCTCTTTCTTCCATTTATCAGCCTTTAAAGCTTTTGGTTGGCTCTAGAATTAAAACATTATCAAAGCAATTTTCTTAGGACCATGTTAGTGTTACCGTTCGGTATTTTTATCCCCTCACATGCATTTCTAAACTATGAGACATCTGTTCTCGGAGACACTGGGCGCAATTCATTTATTGATATGACCTGGATTGCAGTGTCTCCCTTTGGCCAGTGCTGTGAAATATGAACCTCAAGTTTAAGAACCACTTTTCTCACGTAACAGGCTGTTTAATGGGAGTGTCTGGGCCAGACTGCTTGTGGTTAAAGAGGTATGAGTAGACCCAAATACATGAGAGTCAATGTATTGTTTCTCTTTGCTAATTAAGACTGCTTGTAATTAATCTTCATTGATTTCAGTTGGGAATTCACAGGGTTTTTTATGTTTCTAAAAATCAAATTGCTTTTATCTGAGGGTATAAATAATGGATTTAAGAGCGCAGCTTCTGACAGCTTTGAAAACATCAGCTATGGTTGCTGGTCTGTAGCTGAGACAACATTGACTCAACAATTCCCAGAGCTGGGAAAATCTCTGTGGGTGTCAAATACCACCCAGAAGGTTAAAGAATGAATATCATAACTGCATGCTTTGTATTGCAGTACTTTTCCCGGTTGTTGCAGACTAACAAATTCAAAGCGTGAGACAAAATAAGAACCAAGCACCAAATATTCAGCAGCCAGGTGCTTGCAGGTAGGGATGAAGAACAGGAATATTACTATAGCTTTATAAAATGTTTGGCTGCTATGAAGTAATAATTAATGCCAGGTCTTGTTTAGATTTGTAAATTAATGGTGCATGACAAATTGCAGCTCAAAGCTGACCCAAGGAGTGCATTAAAATTAACTGTGAAACGTTTTCCAGGATTATCACAGAAGGTAAAGACCACAGAGTACATTAGGTGGCTCTTTTGTGACCTCTGGTGGATGATCCATGACTTCAAGACTAACTCTTGTAGCAATATGTTCTTCTAATAAATTAATTTAGTATTTCACAGTGTGTAAATTGATGAAAGGCACCTTATAATCTCCTAAGAACTTACTTGCAAACTTTGGATTTGAATTTGGAAATGTGAGGATACTAAAATTTCATATTCTACCTAAGAAGATACAGTAAAAATCCACAAGACTAGATGAAGAACAGGCAAAAACAGTAAGCAGCGTTTATGCCAGGGATGATGGTGTAGTTACTCAGCTGATGCATTGACATATCATGAGGTAATAGACTTGGTCATTGCAGATTTTCCTTGTCTTCCTTACAGATGTGATTTACATGTCATTGTTGACTCATATCCTGTGCCCAGAGAGCAGCCTGGGGGTACACATGGAATTGGGAGCGGACACAACTGGGGCAGCAGACCCCAACTGACCCAAGGGATATTCCATACCATTTGGCATCATGCCCAGCATATAGAGCTGGGGAGAGAAGAAGGAAGGGGAGGACATTCGGAGTGATCGTATTTGTCTTCCCAAGTAAGCATTACACATGATGGAGCACAGCGGGCCTGGAGATGGCTGAGCACTTGACTGCTGATGGCAAGTAGAGAATGAATTCTTTGTGTTGCTTTGCTTGTGTGCATGGCTTTTGCTTTACATTAAACTGCATTTATCTCAGCCCATGATTTTAGTCACTTTTACTCTTCTGATTTTCTCCTCCATCCCACAAGAGAGAGAGTGAGTGAGTGACTGTGTGGGGCTGAGTTGCCAACTGGGGTTAAATCACAGCAATCATACACAAGGTTTATTATTCTCTTGGTCTTTCTGCACTCTGTAATTTTGTATCTTAAAAAGAAACACCATTAAACAGCAATCTGCAGGGAATTGAGGCTGATCAGGGAACTGAGACACATGCATTTTCTTCCCACCACTCCCACTGGCTTCTTGGCTGGCAGAGTGTGGCCTTCACTTCTCTGTCTATGAGCTTCCCAGTTGTTTTATAGAACTATAACATGGTTTGGGTTAGAAGGAACCTTAAAGACCACGCAGTTCCAACCCCCTGCCATGGGCACGGACACCTGCCACTAGACCAGGTTGCTCAAAACCCCGTCTAACTTGGCCTTGGAACACTGCCAGGGATGGATTCGCCACAGCTTTTCAGGACAACCTGTGCCAGCTCCTCAGCACCCTCATGGTAAAGAACTTCCTTATATCTAATCAAAATCTCCCTTCTTTCAGTTTTAAGCCATTTCCCCTTGTCCTGTCACTCTTGTAAAAAGTCCTTCTCCAGCTTTCTTGCAGGCCCCCTTTAGGTACCCAGAGCCTTCTCTTCTCCACCCCAACTCTCCCAGCCTGTCTTTACAGCCCTTTGATGCATAGCAGCATTTAAGCTGAGCCTCAGATGGAAGTGACTTCCTGGCTGGAGTGTCTGGAATTCCTTTGTTTTGCTCTTCAGGTGCTCTCCTGCTGATCTGCTATCCCTCTCCAGGCACTGGCATCAAATTGGTAGGAGTGGGATGTTTTGAGGTTCCCCCGTCCTGGCAACTTTACTTGAAAGCCCTCTTCAGCAGCTTGGCAAGCCTGTGAGTGAAGATGCTCTTCCCCTTCTCTGACAGATGGTCCCATTGCATTGATTTCCATTTAAGTGTTCTTTACGATCTGAGCGTACCAGTGGAAAACACTTCATAAGAGCAAGATCTTATCACTTGATGACTCGTGATATCATTCATGTGTTTTAACTTTGGTATCTATCCAAGCAGGTGTTTTATCTGTTTCGTGAACAACCTTCATGATTAGAATTAATTCTCTATTTGCATGTCACTCATAACAAGAAAAAAACTATGGAGTTAATATTCATACAGATACTACTATAAAATCAAGAAAGTCTTTTAAATCCTCACAGACATCAAAACTGAGTTGTACTACAGATCTATAGGTATTCTGCCTGCTCAGACATACAAACGTACTGCATGACAAAGGCTTCTTACAAAGAAGAAATAGTGTACTAAAATGGGAAGAGGTTTGCCACCTTATGTTATACCTGGTATCGAAAAAAGCAGATGATGTAACCTCAGGCATTTTCACTCACACTTCAGCTGTTGATCAGTACCAAACACAGAAGACTGGCTTTGATACATCAGGAAGCCGAGCCAATGCTGCAGTCTTTTATGAGAGCACCTCATCTCTCTGGCTAATTAGAGACACTCAAACTGGATTCGGTCTGAAGGGCAGCAGCAGCTGGTGTATTCAAACCTGCATGAAGCAGCTCTCATGTACATAACTGCCACAACTGAGAACTGACACACTGCATGGCAAAATGAGTCTCTGAGGTGGGAGTGCAGCAATGTGCTGGCTTAGGGGAGCCTCTGAGGGTAACTGGGAGCAATGAAAAAAGAGTAATAGCAATTTATGCAGAAAAAAAGCATAACAATGAGACCTCAGTCTTTACAAGAGCGTGTTTTGCTCTGTAGCTACTCAGCAAAGCCATTTCTCTTCTGCACTGCCTTGCACCTTGTAGGCTGGGACAAACTGTCAGCCTGCCTTTGGTATGAGGATGTCTTCTAGAAAAACAAAGAAATACTTTTTGTGTTCCTTCCACCCTCCTTCAGTGTGCATCCTGCCCATGCAGTGTTACTGTGTGGTCTTGTCTACTGCTCGTTATTCAGGTGATGTGGGTATTTACAGTTTGTCATTACAGATGTATGAGATTGGATATGATAAAGGCATAACTTCTCTTACACTATCAAACATTGATTTGTAGCAGCCACTGCTGATTAGCCTTTGATGAGCTGTGGTAGCAGTGCTGGCTTACACAACCTACCCAAATCCTCTTGCTTCTGCTTTGAGATTTGCCTGTGTTGTTGAGAGCAGAATTAGGCCGATTATTTATTAGCTTTCTAAATACAGTGTAGCTTCTCATGTCTCAGAACCAAAAGAAACAGCACAAGAAGATGTAAGATTTCTAAATCATTCAAACTTGCTCAAAGGCAAATTAATTTCTTTTCCTTTGGGCTTGGGTTGCTAGTAGCTTTTGGGTTTTCTATCAGCCCAAAGCACTGACTACTCCTGTGATACCATGTCTCTGTGAATGAAAAGGCTAGAAATTCACTGGTGTAACTGTGCTTGTAGTTAAGGGCATGTATAAAGTCATTTACCTCAAAATATCTTTAGCCACTTTTATATTTATATCTGTCTTAGAATGCAGCTGTTGTAACTATTAAGATATATGTACAAGTCCATAGTGAAGAACTGTGTGAAGAGTATAATTATGTGTTCATCATTAACCCAGATCTTAACTCTAAGGAAAAAAGATTCCTTATATAAGAAACAGAAGAACAAAAAAGACTATTGGGTCTATTCTATTAAGGTTCAGTCCATTCAGAAAACATTTCCCTGCGGTCAGAATCTAATTGCTTTCTGAATAACCATTATGTATTCGCCTTTGCCCACTGGGCCATTCCTAACGTGACATTCTTTAGAAGGGAAAAATGACATCCAGCTGTCTGGTTTGAATTTGGTTTTTGCTAGCGTATACCAGTATTTCATCCAAGAAGCTGAAATAGAAGAAAATTGAGTAACAAATGCAGTAACTGAAGCTAAGTATAAGAATTAACACTTGCCATGTTACCTTAGTTTATACTCTTTCTGTGAGTCATGATGCAGGATTTCATTGCATGACCATGCTGTATTTCCCAGATGATGCTTGCTTTGTTCAGTGCAAAAGAGGGGTGATGTCTGCTGAATGATCAGCTTAAACAGTTCGACTGTGCAGCTTCAGACCATGTTCCAGTGTGATCTGTTCAATACTACATTGAAGTCACAAATGTTCATTTCCCCCCAGGCTCCTATGTGGTCCTCAACACTATTGCTAATAATATTGAATTAGTTTTCAAACCTTTCTGGAGAAAAGTGTAATTCATTGCTTTACTAAGGCAGAGTTGAAGCCCAGATAAATGGATATCAAAGATCTCCAGTTGTTTTGGATTTCCATTCTGAGGCCACGAAAAAACTAAGTTTCTTTGCGTTCCTTTCCATCTGCTGTAGCTGACATATTACCATGGACGGAAACTAGAGATGAGCTGAAAAGTGGTAAATTGTCCTTCAAGTATGGCCCCACCACAGTTGCTTTTCTTTACATAGTTCTATTCTGTCTGAACCCTTCCATCTGCCATCCTAGTCACATAGAATCATAGAATAGTTAGGGCTGGAAAGGACCTTAAGATCATCCAGTTCCACCCCCCTGCCATGGGCAGGGACACCTCACACTAAACCATGGCACCCAAGGCTCTGTCCAACCTGGCCTTGAACACTGCCAGGGATGGAGCATAAATACTATTTTCCTTGACTGACAAGGCCAAGCCATCCCACTGGTGTTCTGGCCTTCCTTCTGCTCAGTCTCCTCCAATTCAACATCCAAGGATATGTCTGAAGTAATTGCCAGGAAAAACTATGCTGCTAACACTGTAGGGAAGGGAAGTATCCCTGTATCAAGACTGCAGCTGTGGCAGTCTGAAGATCCCAGTGTTCGGATGGTAGCTGGTATCATTTGTATGGAAGGCATGAGAGAAACACAAAGCAGCAGCAGAAATAGCAAGTGTAAAGTGAAGAGGTGACTAGTGGTGTAGTCAGGCCAGTAGTGGCGCTGGAAGAAAGCAAGAACTGAAGTGTTTGGTTTGATTTGGTTTTGTACCCTTAGTCTTAGTCTCAGTGAACTACAGGAGAGCTGGTATGCTGATAACTGCAGCAATCACAATGGTATGCAGGTATAGCAGTAACTGTGTTGTGACCCTTGAGCCACACTCAGCTTTCCAGCAGCTCCTGTGTGACTCCTGTTACACAGCAGCTAGGGCCAGCACATCCTCATTGACCTCATCTGTGGGAGGAAGCAAGCCTTCAGCTGCTGAGGGTGATATCCCCAAATCATCAGGAGGGCACCTGGGTACATGGCAGGTTGGTCTCTCAAGGAAGGGGTGAGGTCCTTGGAACCTCTGTTTTGTTTTCCAGGCAAAAATCTGTTGGAGTTCCCCAACCTTCATGTTACGGTAGTGTCTTTGTGTTGCTGCTGGAGACAATTTCTCAACAGACACCTGAGTGAGATGGGGACGTTTGGGTTCCCTGGAACTGGACGGAAGAGAGGCTGTGGTGGAGGTGGCTGTGGTTTTCATTTTCACTCCTGAATGTCCAACCATTGTACCCAATCCGATAGCTGCCGAGGTCATTTGTTTTTCACCTCCATGTATGTTCTAAGGCTGTGTTTCCCCACTTGCAAGTAGAACCTGTGCCCTGTTGGATGAGACCAGTGTATGGGCTCTGAGTGTGCTCCTGTTCACCTCACAAGACTCCCGGGAAGAGGTTTATGCTGGGTTTGGCCAGCTACAGGAGAACAGACAGTGCACAATGCAACATACACAATGCAACATACTGGTTAGCCCTACCGCATTCATCTACAAACATGTCTGATAGAAAATAACTGTCAAAGTGGGGGAGTTTGATTGAACCAGGGCATGTCATGATATGTGCATGATGTTTGAGATGTAATACCAGATGCAGCACAGACTTCAGCATCTCATCAAATTGTAGTCTGGGTTGCACTAAAGCACTAAGCTTAGCCTCAGAAGTACAGGTAAGTAAATAAAAGTGCTATTTTATGATAGCATTTAGTGGCCTCCTTTCTTTCTCTTGAAATAAAGGGTATGTTCCTTTATAACAAATTTTTTCATCTGAAATATAAGCAGTTACAAGGATATGGTATGTAAAAATGTCAGCAGGAAATGGACCTTTTTGACACTGCTAAATAACCATGCTAACTTTAAATCTATCTTTTTCTGAAAATATAGGTCTAAGTTTAAATACTGGCTCCGGGCAAACTGTTTGAATTGTTCAGCTATCTAAAAATATACTTAAAAGCTGCATGCGAGGAGACAAGAAGCTGATGTAGAAGGAAAGGAAGAGACAGAATGTCAGGGCCTTCGGGAAGCTGTAGCACAAAGACTTCACAGATGTTCTTTTCAAAGAGCCCCTCCTCTGCCTGCTCTTGGTGCAGATATTTATGTGGAAGGAGCGTGCTGAAGTTACATAAAGAGAAGTGAGCTAAAAATAAAACTCTATGACCAGGAGACCTGGAGGCAATGAAGAGCAGAAAGATATCAAATATTAGAATTAGAGAAGGGATTTTCTTCCTTCAATATTTCCAGTAAGCAACTAGGGGCAAAATACCCCAGTGCTGTTTGACATAGCCTCTAAACACAGAAGACCTTGCAAGCTCTTTAGATTTTAACTTGCAAACATGCAATAGCAGACAGTAGCAAGACTTGTTTTCTTGAGTGCTGGGTCTGCCAGATAAGGAACTGAGGGAGATAAAGCAGAAGATTGCAGCAGTGACCGAAGGGGCAATGCTGATGAAATGGGCCCTTGAATTTTGTTCTCTGAGGTGAAGAGGGTTTTGCAAGGCCGATCACCTGATTCCTTGCTCCATGCAATCCCTTTTCATTCAGTCACTGGAGGATGGAGATAGTTTATGTTTCTTTATAAATGGCTTAGAAAAATTTGTGCTGTGCCTCCAATTGGGTTCCCATCCTGTCTTCCCCTGCTGCTCTGCATGAATTGTTGCTTTGTGACATACATTTCCTCTTCCTTTCTGTACAAAAGCAAAAGATGAAGATCAAGTTATTTCTGAATAACAGTGTCTAGACTCTATCGCTGGACTCCATCCAAGAATGCTTAAACAGGTCATAGCTTAAACTGGTGTAAACTGGCACAGCTGTCCTGGCTTTGTTCTAGTTATTCTGACTAACACAGGTGAGGATGTAGCACACGTTAACATGCACCTTTCTTGGTCTTTGTGCTCTGACAAAGACTTCTCTGAGTTATACTCAGGCTCATTCACTTTGGGGCATGCATAGTGATGGTTTAAAGTGAGGAATTATGAATAGGCTTTAAATGCATGACCCAGTGTCTAGACGACTGCTTGCACTGAGTCTTCTGGTTTTCATGTAGGCATTGTTTTTTATTGTTTTACTCCTGTTCCTACCTGTGTCTTGGACTGTGTGCTCATTTCATGTGCAATTTAAGGAATGCACATAGGGGTGGCTCAGGATTGCAGAGAGATTGCTGCAAGTGCACAGCATTACTACTTCTTTGTGTCTTCTGTGTTCTTCCTTCTTCCTCCTCTCACCATCTTCAACAACCTTTGGTTTGGAGACAACAGCATCAACAAGGAGTTATGAATCATCTGATCTGGGAAGAAGTACTTCAGTTGCTTTCCATAATCAGTTGTTCTCTCATCACTAACTACAGAAGAAACAAAACACTGTCAAGGTTTACCGCCACATGCTTGTAAACAATCTGGTCTTGCTGTTTGTCTGCTGTTGAAATAATAAGGTACATATCAGGATGCAGAGGGATGAGCCCAGCCCCTTTGCCCTGAGTTTTACAATGACTCTTCTCATCTTAATACGTGCTCATTTCTGGCTCTGTGCAGGTCTCAGCACGCAGTGCTTCATCACAACTTTGTTAACTCCACTTCAATCGGAGGAAGAAATCCTTTCCTTGTTGGCTTTGGAAAGATTTTGGGTTCTGTTTGAATGTATTTCATAATAAAACACAAATATGAAGGGGGTGAGACAAAACTGTTGCTGACACAGAGCTGAAAAGGCGTGTGTTATCTCAGGATACCTAAAGGCACTTTGTTCAGAAAGACACAAAATGCAGATTTCTTAATCCTGGTTGTGTTCCAGATGATGGCCCTGGTTAAGCAATTGAGTGCATTTTAACTCTGTGAACTGCTGAAAATGCAGGAAATAAAGAGCAAAACCAGCATGGGCCAGCAGTTGCCTTGATGCGTGGGGTATGAAGTGGGAAAGGCCCGCTTTGAGTTACTGCTTGGGAACTAGAAGCAGAACACTGCAGGGTGGCACATTCACTGCGCAGGGCTGTAGAAGTAGTCTGTGTTGTCCACTTGCTGCTGGTCAGCACAGATGTGAAGCAGAGAAAGAGATGTTCAGATAACCATTGCCTGGGCAGTTATGGTTAAGCAGGTTTCTCTCTCCTTTTAATGCCTGATTTAGCAGAACAGCTTCTGAGCGGCAAGGCACCCCCAGAAAAGCTTGCCTCTGTATTAGTGGATTTAGGGGCTTTTCCATTTGACTACTTTAACTCTCTTAATGGAAGGAGAAATGTTGCTTGGAGAGTTAGTGATCATTTAGATAGTTTGAGTTAATGCTTCTGATCCCAGACGAGCCTTGTGCAGGCAGGGAAATGATGGATCCTTCCCTCTATGCTTCCCTATAGCCTAATAGATAATGTGATGGACCTAAGGGTGGTTTTTAAAAATGTCTGTAAATGATAATGCCTGAAAAAGGGAATCTGAGACATGGTCTGAAGTTTAACTGCTGATACCTTTATAGCAAGGTATTTAAAAGATTCTGAGTCCACTGTGTTCCCCATCAACCACCACTGCTGCCAGATCACCCCCTTCTTAGAATCATAGAATACTTAGGGTTGGAAGGGACCTTAAGATCATCTAGTTCCAACCCCCCTGCCATAAGCAGGGACACTAACTGTTAGAAGGTGTTTGCTCTCAGACCATGATCCTGACTTGGCTTTTATGTCCTTGCTGTACCTCAGGAGTTCTTACTGTTCCCTGGTGCTACCACACAGTGTCTATAGGAGGCCAGAACCTGCACCTCGCTGTGCATCACCCTGCTTGAACTCCATACCCTCACTGCACCTGGGCCTGCCCAGTCTTGCTGCTGCCAGCCTACTCACCTTGCCTTTGTCCCAGTCCTCTCCTCCCCTATCTCTGAGCTTCTCCTGTCACGCATACAGCTACTCAGGCACGCTGGCTGCAACGCTCTGTGTTTTATAGTTGGGATGTCGAGACTTGGGTTTCTTCAGGGCTTTCCCAAAGGGGGAAAAATGAATGTGTGGGACTTCCCAGTGACACAGGAGAAGCAGGAAGAAGAGCCTGGACCTTCTCCAGAAGGCAGAAGCCCTCTGCACCCTGACTGTCAGGGAAGGACAACTCATGTGGCTCCAGTTCAGTGACTGCTGCATGTTCCTTTGAGCGCACCAGCCTACACACAGACAGGAACAAAACCAAAGGACACCTTTGAATGGCTCTGCTTGCCCCTGCAGGCTGTAATTTCTCACGATGGTCCAGCTCACTTCTACCTGCAAGCAGCCCCTTGTCTTCTGGTAGTAGAGGACCAAGGAGTGTTTTGCTGTAGCTGGATAAAACTCAAGCATTTGAGGGCATCCATGGTATAATTCAAGCTATGGCTCCTGTCATATTTTTCACAGAGTAACTCAATTAATTACTTACTGATTCTTACTCAGCAACCTGTGTGTTGTTCATGAGATTTCCTTTTTCTGAACTTTGTTTTCTTGGGGATTTGTGGGAATTTTTACATTTTTATTAATTATTTTACCAAATCTCTCCTTGATGTTTGTGAAAAACAGATTACAAACATTTAGCAATAACATTTGAGTTATTCCTATCAAATATATATTGACTAGAGCTACACCAGACTAAAATTCCACCTAATCCAGACTTAAAACACTTAAATTTGAGTCTTGTTCAGGCTGTTCGTGTGCCTTCAAATGTCAAGTGAACCTTAAAATCAACTGATGATTGAAAATGGTGGCATTAAGTTGCCTGGGAGCCCAGGTCAGTTGGTCCTGTTCATTCCCAGAGTCAAATACACTCATATCTATGTCTAATGTACCTGGGCAGCAGTGTGATTTGGGGAAAAGGAGGAAGATTCTCCCCTTTAGCCTAATGGCAACCTGAAAGGGTACAAACCCAGAGCTCTCACTTCCTCGAAGACTATCTTAACTATACACTGGGAACACCAATTCTCAAGCATTTGCTTTGGCAGGATGCTGGGTTTTGGTTTTGTAGTATTCTGCAATATAGAGAGACAACTTTCTGTGGATGTTCCTGACAAACAGATCCATGTGCAAGAGTATCCTTAGCAAGTAAAAACATCTTCTGTTGTGGAGGCTGAGTGTTAAAGATGTGGTCAGAAATGCCAGCGTTTAAGTGAGGCAGTTTCAAACAACTCTGTAGTTGTTCTCTGTAGTCAGGTCAAGCAATGAGAATTAATAAACTATATAATGAGCAGTGTAATAAACTATTGGTCCATATTTGTGGTTGAATACCAGCTGCTGGATTTACTTGGAAAAACAGAGCTCTTTCCTATGTGTTTTTAGTATTTGTCTATTTCCTATGCAGGCATTCCTTCACTGTATTTTGTCATAATCTCAGATTAGGTTTGTGACCAGGAATTAGCATGAATGCTTTCACTGGTCACACATTCAAAGACCAAGGAGGATACCTGATTTGCATGCATGGTAGGTGTTTATGTGCTTACACTGCCTTACAGAGATGTGCTCGCCTTAGAAAACCTCCTTTAGAGAAGGACAATCAACACTGGGTACTCAGTTTCATGGACAGTGAGGTGAAGCAGGTCTCACAACTGCTTTTCTTATTCATTCCAGGACTGGAAAGGGATCATTCTCTACCCAACTGCAATGTGATTGTAAAAGCACTGTGTGCTCTGTTTGCCTCCCTGCTCTTGGAATAGTCTTCCCTGGTTGCTCTCCAGTTCTTTCTACTCTTTGTGCAGCTCCTGACATAATGGGATGTGGGTCTGTAGTCAATATTCCAGGTCAGTATGATACTATGTAGGTATGAAAGATGGATCTTCTCATCATCCTGCATTAGGAATAGCTTGTTACTGCGCTGGCACACTGTGTGTGTTGGGAGAGCTGGATCTGGGAAATAATTTTGTTGGGTATTAAGTGAAACTGTACAAGAGTTTTATAGCAAAGTCTGTAAAGTATAACGGGGGGGGGGG